>CAUVYR010000284.1:0-51991 GCA_963556235.1 Cryptophagus acutangulus | reverse complement strand
ATTTGCAAGGCGTTTTCGTGCCCTTAACGCTGTTAAGTGTTTTAATTTATTTATACTTTGTTGTAGTGATTTTGAACTGAACCATCGAGTAGAGAAGTTTTACAAGAAAATAATGGTGGGGATGCGCGAAAAGGTCTCCTCACTGTTAAAGTCATTACAATAACATTGGTTTCATAATTAGCACGATCACTTGTTTAAACTATTCAGTAGAGAAAGGAGGTATGTTCTGGAGCCTCCAGACTAGTTCCGATTCTTTCTAACACATGAGAGAATATATTGTTCTCACTCGTACTCATTAAAATTATTAATTTTTATATCAGTGGTAGTACTGACGTCGCGCGAGATTTTAAATGGTAATTACGTCACAAATTATCGTTGGCAACACTGCTTAAGGGTCTTCCAACCGCTGTCTCGAAGTTGTCTGCAACCAGCATTGCATCATAGAGAAAAGAGTGCGAATGATTGGCGAGAGCTTAGGAGTGAGTGAGAGAAATATATAATAAACACGGGTATTTATAATTAGTGTATTTCGGTTATGCGTTGAGGTTTTTGTTGAAAATCATGTCAAAATATTCTGAAAAGATTAAACTGTTTCCCAAAGCTGTTTTTTTTTTAAATAGTGGATAATTAAAGACATATTTGAGAATCAAACTAAATTAACATAATTAACAATGATTAATTAAAATTATTCAAATTTAGTGAGGTTCGTGCCCTAGATTTTTTTTTTTAATATTTTGACAATATTTTGACCCGTTCTACAATAACCCGTTTTGCCATTGTAGCTTTTTTGCGACTGTAAGTATGGTAATGATTAATTTTGTAGTTTTTCAATAGACCACTAAACTGCTTATTAAAAAACTCGGTTCCTTGATCGGTTTGTAGGTGTTTTGGTAATCGGTGATTACTGTTTATTAACAGCATCCAATGATTGGATCGGTGTATTCACATTGCACAGCTTGCGATTTTCTAAATCATAATTTCCATGACTATTTCCTGGAAATTGAATTAAAATTATTTTTGAATTTCTTAAACTCTCACTAAAAGTACAACCGAACTTGCTGATGCTCACACTATCAATACATATTTTTAAATCAAACCACTATATTTTAATCAATTATTAACTCCTCAATGATTGGCATCATTTCATTATTATGGGCATTATTTCCAGCTGCTTTAGATGCAACTAAAACTCTAAGTCTATCCACAAGTTCATTAACATCGTTCCAATATATTCGATTGGATTTAAATTGAGCAGCACTACTTCATTAATATTCTTCAGATTGGCTCCAGTCTGCTGCATTTTCTTCCCATCTCACAGAATCGGTTTTTAAGCGACTTTGCGGGCCGCTGGCACCATACTACTAAACTTATCTTTATCCAACGAATTAACGTTTACGATAAAACTGCGCTGAAGGATTTCTTGAAGCTAATAAATAGTTTTTCTGATGGTCTTAACAGCTTTGATTTTTCCAGATAACATACTAGTGAAGATCCTACACGGATTTCAGATTTGTCAGCGAAAAACAGAAGATTTAATATTGGTTGATCTCGTTCTATTGCAGAAGTCTTTATTAGTTCACATATCGGGTTTTGTAATTCATTCGAGTAGTGTTGTATATTTTTTACTTCAATAAACGATAAAATTTGCACTCTGAGTGCTGTTACCAACGCCAATAAGATTACGGTCTTTAGAGTTATTGTTTTTAAATCAAGTGAGATTAACATATATTGTTTTGATAAACAACTCAAAACAATAGCCGGATCTCAGGTTTCAGAATACCGTGTTTTTACAGGTTTAATTCTAAACCGGTTTGATTAAAACTTTGTTATTGGAAATGTCCTGAGCCGCTATTAATGATATCGCTGATCGAGAGGTATTAAGAGTCGTATAACTTGCCCCTAATTCCAACCTGTTAAACACTGTTAAAAATTCCAAAATGTTGGGAATCTCAACCTTGTAGAAATTATGTACTTTTGGAGAGCAAAAAACCACCAATGCTTTAAAGCGATCATATACTGTCTTAGTGTTGAATTAGATAGTGAACCAATCAAAACGTCTGCAGCGTCTTCTGAGACCTTCTTGTTCAGGAACGACTTCCAAATAATTTCCCTGCAACCAGGAAAAGTACCTTCGCCAGTGGGTGTTCCAGGAGATAGCAATACCCTACAAGTAGATAACAATACATTTGGGGAGGCTTTAGATTGCAATGGGATAGTTTCCAATAATGTTAAAAATAATGGTTACCAGGGCTGTGCAGGCCAGTATGTCCAATCTGTCCTTATCAGTAATAATTTTTCTTAGTGTTTTTAATATCAAGGGAAATGGGGGAAATGCATAAAATGATTCATTTTCCCAGAATACAGTACAGTAAAGGCCTGTACAGCAATTGCTTGTGGATCTCTGTGCCATGAATAGAAACGATTACATTTCGTATTTATTCGTGAAGCAAATAAATCAATCTTAGGGTGAACAAAAATGAATGTAATTTTCTCAAATACCAAGGTGTCTAATTCCTATTCGGTATCTATATTAGAATGCCGCGATTCGGCATCAGCCTGAACATTATCCTGAAATGGTATATAGATGGCATGTATCCACAGTGATCGTTCTTCGCAAAATTACAAATTTTACGTGCTAATTTATTAAGTAATAGAAATCTTGTACAGCCCATTTTATTGATGTAGCCAATTGCTTTACATTTTTGTTGTTGTCGGCAGCCATCATAAATAATCTTGATGCCACAAACAAGCCAATAGCATATCGTGCGCTATTAGATAGCAGTTAACATTCCTATAGTTGAAATTAACAACGGCCACTGATATTACGTCACAAGCAACTAAAAAGTAAAAATCTTTATAACATGATACAGTTTGTCATTAACGTATTTAGTAACAAACAAAATCACAAGCATCTCTACTCAGCATTTGTATGAAACTTCAGAATTTAACATCCCAAATTCAGTTCAATTAGCCGACCCGGGGCTTAATTATATCTCAGAGGTGGATATTTTACTCGGGGCTGGGCCATTTTTCGATATATTGCAACCAAATCAAATAAAGTTACGTTTCGGAAAGCCAATTTTGCAGCAGATAATGTTTGGGTGGGTTGTGTATCTTTCAGTCGCCTACTTCTAAACATTATTGCAATCTAATCACAAATACAGATTTGCTAGAAAAATTAAAAAAAATCTGGGTTATTAAAGAATCTGTAAATGTAGAATCCAAAAAACTCACTCAAGAAGAGGAATTGATTGTGATAATGATTTTATTTGGATTTAAAACGCGTATATATTAAATTCATGGAACAGTATGAAAAACTTGGTCACATGACCAGAATAAATCCCACCGTGGAGTGTAACAATTTAATTTATTATTTGCGTCATCATGCAGTCGAAAAGATTAATAGTTCAACTACCAAAATACGTGTTATATTTAATGACTTCAAAAACGTCTTCAAACTTATCATTTAACGACTCATCTTCTTTTATGTCTCTACAACATTTTTTAAAAGATTTCTTTTGATTAATGAAAGAGTTCTCAAATTAGAACGAGTTAAAGGTATCACTAAATATGACTTTTCAGGGTGAGCGCCGAAGCGATAAAGCAATCCATACAAAAGCATTGCTTATGCTATTTTTAAAATTAAATGTAAAATATTTCTAAATAATGCATTGATTTAGAACTTCACACAAATCAAGCCCTGGCTAAGTAGATGCAAAAAATGCACAAACAAATTTTTTGCTAATTTTTACAAAACCACCCTAAAACCACCCTTTGCACCTTACGATTTTTTACAACCTGCCAATTTTACTTTGTTATGAGATGAGGAATGATTTGAATTAGATCTTAAACTTTAGCAACAAAATGTTTATGGGATGACACGATAGAAGCTGTTTTTAACTCTACCACGGTGCTTACGGGGCCGTATTTTTTTTGTCCAGCATGGATTTCCTTGAAATTTTAACAGAAGGTAGGTAATAGCCCAAAGATCAAAATCTATAATAAACCGAAGGACGCCAAAACCCTGAGGCTGATTGCCACCCCATCCCATGGAGATGGGAATTTTTTATTACATTTTAACCACTAAAATCGTCCAAAAAAGTGATTCTAAGCAAAAAATGTTCTATGTATACATTTTTTTCGTAAAACTATGTAATATTTTTAACTTTAAAATTTATAATTAATTAAATTTATTTTTACTTTTAATTTTTTTTAACTTTCCTCACTATAATAATCGTATTCACAACCTTTGCAAATGGAACAAATTCAGTTGCAAATTCTTAACTCCTAGACTTCACTAATAGTAATTAATAAAATATTGCTTTCCTAATTACAAATGATGCTTTCTGAAATACATTTTACTAATCTGAATTACAATTGACTCTTTCTGAAATACAATTGACGCTATCTGAATTACAATTTGCGTTTTCTGAATTACATTTTACTAATCTAAATTACAATTGACGCTTTCTGAATTACATTTTACTAATCTGAATTACAATTTGCATTTTCTGAATTACATTTTACTAATCTGAATTACAATTTGCACTTTCTGAATTACATTTTTTTAATCTGAATTACAATTTACGTTTTCTGAATTACAATTAGAAAAGGTGTAGTTTTTCAACTCGTCCCGTCTTACTAGCACTTATCAAACTTTGAAAACCTTTTGCGCCCACTCGGCTGGCAACACTACCTGGCACTTCCTTTCCGCACATAAAACACTTTTCTGACATCTTACACACGCAAAATACCTCTAAAGCAAATGGGACCTAACCTAACCTAGTGAGTGAGAACGATATAAGGAAACACTTTTTGTACAATTTTGACCCCTTAACGTTTAATAAACATTTTACTTATGGGTGTAATAATATACAAAATAATTTTTGACTCTTATTATTACTTCTCTCGTAGAGAGAAGTATTGTACTCATGAAAAAAAAAATTCAAAATTTCGCTTTTTTCGTCCATATAAAATGCGTAGATTACGAAAATCATAGTCACTAATTTCCGTCTGTCGGTCGGTCTGTTCGTTTCTTTAAACCACTATATTTCAGAATCTACTGACCCAATTTAAACATAATTTGCGTCCTTTATTTCTCCTCGCCCATAGATGATATAGAAGTAAAAACGTAAAAAAAATTCTCAAAGACCTGCGCGTTATAGGCCAAAAACATGCTGAAAATGGCAAAATCGGTGGACCCCCTATAATCTTCTAAAGTTGCGGGCCAATTTTGACCAAATATTGAACATATGTATCGTGTATAGCCCAAGTGTTAAATGCTTTCAAAAAATCTGGAGATTTTTACAGGGTTGAATTTTTATTAAGGGTTGAAGGATCAAAAAGTTCCAAAAATGTATAAGTTGTAACGTGAATATCTGCCAGGAGGAATATTTGATTTGAACCAAATTTGGAATACATATTAGGAATACATCGAAGAAAATATTGGTGAAAATTTCATATTTTAAAAATAAGCCCTTGTAGCCAGTTTGCCCTCTAATTTAATTTTTCAAAAATTGACCGTGTTTTGGCTCTTATATGTCAGCATAATCCACCATTTTCCATCAGCTATTTTATATATATTTACATAATGAGTGATTACAAATAATTTAAGACCCTTACCACACGCCCCCACCCCTCGTAATATACCGTTTGACTCATATAGATCGATTATTTTCATAATATTTAATTTCCACTATAGATTTAAAACAGATTTACAAATAATCTAATTAAAAATAATATGCAACCCTTATTTTACAACTTCAACCCTTAATATACCCTTTACACTAAAAATGCTCGGATTTCTTTCAAAGCATTTTTAAATAACCCGAAACATTTTTTTCTACAAAAGATGCCTCAAAATTCTAAAAATTTAAAACAGAAATTTTAACATAGCAGCGAGAGAAGTACTGTGAAATCTCATTTCCAGCGAATTTTTTGTTTAAACTAATAGCTTTTGAGATATCATTAATTTATCGACTGCATGTCGACTGCACTTTAATATTAAGGCTCCCTTAGTCGAATGTTTGCAACCAGTAATGCACCAAAAAATGTAATGTGAAATAAATTTATATTAGCGTTTGTCGATCTTTTGTTATCAAAACATGTTAAAAAAAATATAGATACACTTTAGTGTGCAGTAGTGCAACCTATTGAAAATCTTCAATATTGTTTATCGCGTGCAGGAGCTAGGAATTTTCATTTCGCAAAAATTTATCAGTTTTGCTTCTATTTCACTTTTATTTTTTATCCGATATTGATGTGTGATACATGTGCCTTTAAGAAAAAAGAAAGAAAAGGTCGTTTAAAATAATGTATATTTTATAATAAATAGTTGAAGTTTAATAGATGAATTTCATTATGTTTCAACCATTTCTTATTAAAAATATATTATGTTAAAGGACTTTTTCTTACTCTATTTTCAAAAGCACATGCTTTCTGAACCCATTGATGTATCACACATCAAAATCGGATAAAAAATAAAAGTGAAATACAAGCAAAACTGATAAATTTTTAGCGAAATGAAAATTCCTAGCTTCTGCACGCGATAAACTATAATGAAGATTTTCAATAGGTTACACTAGTGCACACTAAGTATATCTTTATTTTTTTTTACATGTTTTGATAACAAAAGATCGACAAACGCTAATATAAATTTATTTCACGTTACAACACGTTACATTTTTGGTGTATTACTGGTTGCATACATTCGACTAAGGGGGCCTTAACAAACGGATATGTTGCTCACATTAGGCGAATGTCATGACAATTCGTGGGCTGCAAAAAAGCGCTGTAAAGAAGTTTCCAGCCAGAAAAAAGAAGAAGATTTTTGTCTGTAGAGCGCCGTTTAAAAGAAAATGGAAGATTTAGGGATTGAACTATCAATTGTGGCCGCACTAGATTTGTCCGTACAGAGTAGAAGAATAAGTTTTAGTTAGTACTTAGCTAAGTACATAATAGTTATTTATCTGCTTGCGTTTCGAAATGACAACTTTATGAGTGTAATTTTTAATGTCATAATGACATGCATTATGACAATAAAGACTATACTGATTTTCGAGCTGATTACATTATAGTACTGAGTACTATAATGAATTCATTATGGTACTCAGTACTATAATGAATTCATTATGGTACTCAGTACTATAATGAAACTGAATACTGTATTAAAATTCAATAAAATTTTCAATCAACTAACAAAATGTGCAAAATATGGCAAAAAACTTTTTGAAAATTTATTTAAATTTATTACAAATTATGAAGAAATTAATTAAACAAATTAACGATTGTAAACATTAATAGTCGCAATTGTACAATTATTCAAATTAACGCCAGAAAATCGAACAATTCAAGGCCAATATGATACATCAATTTTCAGGTAATACGATTATATCAATAAATTAGTGACGTTTAGGTGTCAGCAACATATTTATTTTTTAGATTTTACATTTTTTTAAAGCTAAATAATTTATTTCGAATTTCTTCTTTAATATACGCAAGCAGATAAAATTTTGTATGTCATTCGGATCGTAACTAATCATTATGGTACCAGTCGCGTTATCAGACTCGGCTGGCGCCTCGTCTGATAAACTTCACGACTGGTACCATAATGATTGATATTACGATCCTTATGACATAAATAACTATTATGTTATAAGGATCGCAATAGCAGTCATTATGGTACCAGTCGTGAAAATTATCAGACGAGGTGCCAGCCGAGTCTGATAATAGGACATGGACGATAATGATTCATTGCGATCCGAATAACATACAAAATTTTAATTGCTAGTGCATATTAAGGAAGAAATTCAAAATAAATTAATAATTCAATATAAATTAAGCGCGTATTCTTAGCAACCAATAAAATAACAATTTGAAGAATATTTCTGTCGGGTGAATTGTACGGTATTTTTTAAATAGAAATGAACGATTTAGAAGGAAGTTTGTCTTCTGATATAGAAGAATCCGCAAAAAATGTTATTTAACATTTACTACCTGAATAATCAAGAATCATTTATGAAAATGCATTCAAATTAACTCGCAAATTATAACCTTCTACTGTTTCTACACCCGCGGCGGTCTCTGGTATTAATTTGTCGAATTGCACTAATTCTACTATTAAAGCTGCTTTAAAAATGGGCTTAGCTGAGAGCTGGGCTTAGAGTGTTACACACAAATACCAGTAAGATTTTTGTTTCGTTTTTTGAAGATTCTGATAATTTATTTTATTTTTTATTTTGTAAGATAAAATTTCATGTTATATAGTGCCACATTAATAAGTTATTAACATTTTAACAGTGTTTTGACTTAATTGATTGGCCATGTATGATCAGATGATAGAACTAAAATAAATACTGTTAAATCTTAATTACTAATTAACGCTGTCATCTACTATATTGAATTTTGCTCTAAAAAATCGAAAAAAAAATCAGCTAGACGAATATTTTAAATATACTTTTACTGCATAGTTCTTATTCCGCTTACTGGGGAAAATACTTCTCCGTTTAATAGAGCTGGTTGCAATGTTAGATTAAACCGCGTACTACACACATGATTACTTTCGTAAGCTATTATGTTTTTTTGCAATTCTGTAGTGTGCTTTTCCCAAAAATGTATCGTTGGCGGACCTATTAGCAGAAAGGGAAACTGTATTACCTCTAATGGGTACTTAACCCTGTAGACTGGCATACAAGTCTGCAAGAAGTGTTATTAAAGACCTACGCGAAGAGAGAAACATATAAAACATTGGATGGGGGGTATCTGGACTGACACAATCTCGATTGTTCATAAACGGACCATGTAAGGAAAAAAACAAAAAAAAAATAGTACAGCTAAGTAGAAACCAGCTGCGGTGAACAGTGGGACTCCTAACAGAACACTACTCACTGATTAAACACCTCACCAACGTTGGTGTGAAGAATCATCCTGACTGCAGGATGTGTGGCAATAAAGAGGAGGAAGCCTCTTAGCATATAATATGTGAATGCCCGATCTTCGGGGCAACAGTCATTGAACCGGCGAGGTAACAAAAGCAACACCTGTAGGACATGTCCTCAAACTCACTGAGGATACAGAACTAACATGGTAGAAAAGCTATGGGGGTACAATAAGCTTAAGGGTCCTCCAACGCATGTCTCGAAGTTGTCTGCAACCAGCATTGCATCATAGAGAAAAGAGCGCGAATGATTGGCGAGAACTTAGGAGAGAGGGAGAAAAATATATAATAAACACGCTTATTTATAATTAGTGTATTTCGGTTATGCGTTGATGGTTTTTGATGAAAATCATGTTAAAGTATTCTGAATAGATTAATCTGTTTCCCAAAGCTTTTTTTTTAATAGTATAAGATTTAATAGATAATTAAAGACATATTTGACAATCAAAAATAAATTAACATAATTAACAATGATTAATTAAAATTATTCAAATTTAGTGAGCTTCGTGCCCTATAGAATTTTTTTCTGACCTGACTATTTTGGCATAATTTTGTTTTTATCTTTTTCCGCTAATTAGCAACCGAGTGGTTAATATTTGATCGAGGTTTTTTTATTCATATTTTACGTAATTAATGGCTATTCGAACAAATCTTTCGTCAAAATATAAGTATTTTTTTTCTCTAATTTTCGGTGGCTTCGGAAATTTTCTAGGGTTTATAACAAAGCCGCAAACTGCTTTACCAGTTTTTAAAAAAATTTCCACACCTCTCCATCTTTCCTAATGTTTTCCGCTAAAGCACGTGGCATAAGTAAGAAATTTGCAGTGAATTTAGATAAGCAAAACTATGTAGATTCGCTAGCGACCAGAGCGGCTATATATGTAGCGGTTTCGCCCCCTTAACCATTTTTGCAATAATTGATATTATGTTACACTCGGTGTTTCACCTGAGATATATTATTTATCGAAATAAAATATCAAATACATATTAATAAAAGTAATTCAAATGCCCATTTACTGTGTTTCAACAAATCAAAAAGTTACAGAATATGGTCGAGTTCGATTGACAAGTTCTCTATTACAGCGCGAAATTCAAATATACACAGATTACCCACATATACAGTGTGGTCATAAAGTATGGAACAAAAATCATAATTCTATTATTAAACATTATAAAGAAAAACGCTTGGACAGGTTAATTTGAAGTTTGAAATACGTTCGTTTGATGTGAAAAATAAAATTATAACGTCATTAGTTTTTGCGCAATCATGACATCATCAATTTTTTTAAATGGCAAGGCATTATTTTCGTTCTTGTTTATGATAGACCTTCTCATTAGTTACACGGTGATATAAAACTTTTGGTATCTTACATAACAATTGATCAAATAACACATTTACCTCAATTTTTTTATTTCTATGAAAACCACATAAACATAACCAAAATCCACCAGTGCGACATTGGTAGGGGACATTTTGAACCTTTGCCTTAAATTTAATTTGTAAACATATTTTTTTAATCTCTATTATTCGTTTTTTCACAGAAACAAAATTTAAATTTTTTGAGGTAACATTTTTTGGTGTTATTTGATCAAGAAAATTTGTATGTAATATACCAAAATTTTTATATCACCGTGTAACTACTGAGAAGATCTATCATAAACAAAAACCAAAATAATGACTTACCATTTAAAAAAAGTTGATAATGTTATAATTACGTAAAAATTAACAACGTTATACAAAAAAATTCACATCAAACAAAGGTATTTCAAACATCACATTAACCTGTCCAAACATTTTTTTCTAATAACGTTTAATAATAGAATTATGATTTTTTCTACGTATATATGTAAAAATAGTGTTTTCACATATGGCATACCCTAAGCGAAAATGCTTCATTTTTCTACTAGTTGAAAAATGAAAAAGTGCGTCCGACAAATGAATAATTATTAGATTTATGTAAATTGTCGCTCGTGTTACTATATTTGTTTAGCATGATCAATTTTGCTTAATTTTTTTCTACAAAATTAAATATATGTTTTAAGTTTATTTACATTTTGTACGGTATTGAAACGAATATTTAAAAAAAAATTATCTGACTCACTTGCTACTCGAACGCGAGCTACTCGAACGAATGTTTTAGGTTTATTTACATTTTGTATGGTATTGAAACGAATTATATTTAAAATTCTTTTCTCTGGCTCACTTGCTGTTCGAACGCACCCATGCGAAATGTCAAATTAATAATTTTCCTTGCCATTTTATTTTGAATTAAAGTGAGGTTAGAGTAGTTTCAAATATTCAAATCCATTTACCAATTCAAACAATGAAATCAGAATGCGAAATTCAAGTTTATTAGATAGTTGTTAGATCTAATCTAATAACCTTATATGAAATTAGTGATACTTGTACACCACCAAGCATGAAAGAAACAGAATACATATATGCGTAAAATAATAGTATTTGCTACTCGAGGTGAAATAGGTTTTTTCGTTTGTGAATTTGTTTACAAACAAATAATATTCACTCACGAAAAAACGGTATTTTCCCTTCTTGTTGCAAAATATACTATTTGTTCCATACTTTATGACCACACTGTAGATTTTCTCAACCTTAATAAATCGTATTATGAAATTTTGTACATAAATACTGTAACAGTACTTCCAAAAATAGCCAATTGCCAATTATTAACTTGTTTCAAAATAAAAAAAAAATATACTAACCGGTCGACAGTGCACAGGCAGAGAAATTGAATTTCACGAATTTTTAATATGTATCGAAACCCTACGCTATATTGCTAGTAGTGGAAAAAATATTAAAAACTATACTACACACCAACTACGAGGTACTACATGAACAAATAATACAATTTAAAATAAAACACAGATTAATGTTTTATTATAAATGTTTATTCAGTTTAGCAGTCATATCAAATAACCATTAGATGGACTAAAATAAACAATTAATTATATATAACTTGAACAACCCGTAGTCTAGAATGTCTTGTGCAACACTTGCACAAGACATTTAACAAACAATTATAGCTATTGTAAATGAAAACTATTGTTGAGGTATAAAATTATGTCGTATCTGTTGTAGAACAAAACACCCGGTTTAATGTGAAAGTCGGTAAGTTGAGTTGAGGTATGTAGTGGTTGTTCATATTTATATAAAAAGTGTTAAACATTGGGCAAAATTAAGCAACGAAATCCAAAGGGCGATTGAAACCGCCTTTGCGATTCATGTATTGTCTGTACTTTCTCTTCAAAATAACATGCACACCACCAATTTCATTGCCATCTACTTTTTTACCTTTCGTCGTATCGAAAGAGCAGAAGCCCATCATTTTCATCATTTCCTGTTCATCCATACTTTTGCCTTCTAAATCCGCTGCAGTCACCACAGGCCTTTCTTGAGCTATCGCTTTGCTATTTCGTTTCTCTCGATCGTTTGACCTAGAGTTCGATCTGCTTCTGGATCGTGAATATCGTCTGCGGACATCACGTTCATGGGAATGTCGCCTTCGTTCTCTGGTTCTATCTCGGGATCTTTTTCTTCTATGTCGATCCCTATCACGCTCTCTCTCGCGATCCCGGTTGTCCCTATCCCTTTCCTTATCACGTCGCCTTGTGTTGAATGGCGATTTGGATCTGCTACGTTTACCCATGATCGGTGTTCGTTCACCACAACATCAGCCAGATGCACCGACGAAGTAGTTTCGACGATTTTTTCTTATTCTCTACAAAAAATCAAATGAAAAATCGCAGCAGTTGATAAAAAAACTCTATTTTCTAAAATGGCTTAATATTTACCTGGTGTTTTTTTTAAAAATGCATGAGAATTTTTATTTCAACTTTTGACAGTTGTGTTGTCAGATCGATAATAAAAACATGTTAGTTGCTATTTTTTACACGCTAGCGCTAGTGTGGCGCATTTACTTTGGCCCTTGTGCGATACGGCTATAAGGTTGATTATGGTGCAAAGCGAAGCGTAGGAATGGGACATGTTGGCCGGTTGGCGCTGGCGCACTCGTTCAGAGTGGAGTGTTGGAATTGAACGGTAGATGAACGTAGCCGTTGGTACACGAAAAGAGTAATTTATAATTTTGTGACAGACAGATTGAGAAAAGCATTATCTGTTGCATTATATTGTAAAGATTGGCGAAAAGGTTGAGTTGAGTTGCTGCCGTTGATGTTCAGTTCTGACAGATTCCTGTTGAAAGTTTGCCGAGTTGTTTAATGGGGCGTGTGCGTTTGCCTATGCTCTAGTGCCTGTAGTAGTATAGTAGACAGTATTGTCCTGTCCTGTGTCATTAGCGAACAACTTTACAGACTACTTACTGTGCCGTGCCGACTCTCGGTGGTGCTCAAAGTGAATAAATAAACCGGCAATCGCGTGCAGTATTTGGATTAACAGGATCAAAACGGTAATACTATATTTATTTAATATAATCACAAAAAATGCATTTGTTTAATAACTGTAATTGGCAAAACATTTGTCAGGGGTGTGTCATCAATGGTTTATTGCGAGTTTTTTTGTGACTAACGGGAAATTCAATTAGCTTTTGTTTGTGTTGCAAAGGCAATTTGCACATTTTATTATGTAACTATAACATTTTTTTTAAGTGTTTCAAATCAATAAAACTTAATGTATTTCCAAGTTTTTACGACTGGGGCGATGACCGAGTGACTTGACGATTTGTCACGTATTCTGTATCGGAAATTTCTTAGTGACCTTAGCGTCTGCTTTTCCAATCAAATGTGCAACATTTCTATCTTCTATTAATACCGCCGTTCCCATTCATCATGCAGTAGTCATTTATTTTCATTACTTCGAATTCGAAGTGCTCGTATTTCACTATCCAGATTAGATTAGTAAGTTGCGTGACCTTAACAATTGCGAAAAAAAAATGGCTTTTATTGCTGTTGAAAAAATGATTATAAAATGAAAATGTGTCCACTGTCCATGTTGGTGCGAGCCATATTCTTGCTTATTCTCGAGCTCATTCTACTATCGAGCGTATTATGGAAGATGATCTCATATGAGTCAGACGAAAGTTGTTTTCTATTCAATGTACAGTCGCACAAAGGTTGCCGTTGCTGTTGCACATATGTATGGGAATGGGACACTGCACAGCACAGACATAACCACAATACTTATGAAAATTCAACTACAAAATAGGCTCGATAATAGTTAATTTATTGCCTCGTTGAGTTATGCAGTCGGTTATGCATATGCACAAATCCATTTATTGACTCACTCCATTGTTGCCTTTGATTGTGACTACATAGTTAAATCGCAAAGTAAATATTTGTGATTGCGATGACAAAAGTGCAGATAAATTCTTATCTTAGGTTATGTGAGTATATTTTGTAATTAACTATCTGAGAAATACTTGTGATTCATTTACACAAGATAGCGAGCGAGCAAGATAGTTTGCATTGCAAGAAAATTAGCAATTTAGAATTCTTTTCTGTGATTATATAAATTAATTCTTTCGTCGTCAATTTGGATATATTCGGGTTTGAACTCGGGTTTGAAGCTCGCTTTGAAGGGCTTACGTTTGTTTGTATGTACTGCATTACGAAACCGATATTCGTTTATCTTCGTCTGTCTGTCGATCCGGCGGTCGATCAATTGATTTCGTGAAGCTCAAATTTGATATGCCAACAATGTTAAATTCCCTTAATTTTATCGATCTTGACTGTATGGTTGGAGGTATGGTTACAGGGTGCGGTTATGATAGGATGTAAGAAAATGTGCAGAAAGCTACATAACTCGCTACATAATGAGTGAATAATTATCTCAATAATTATGTGCTAACGAGTGTGCTAAATATGTGCCAAAATCTAAACATTTGGTGCTCTAAATTTTAATGCTTTTTTTAAGCATTAATTTTTGTTTATAAGTTTAAAAGTGGAGAGTACTTTTAAACTAAGCTGCCGCCCCGAGTGCAGTCCCAATCAAAAATTCGATTCAAAAACCAAAAATTAAACATTTATTTTTTATGTTATAAATTATGCGCTTTTTTACTCGGCTTTTTAGTGCTTTAGGATGATATCTTGGATTACATTATATGATTAAAAAAGTTTGTAACATAATAATGCGAGTAATAATGGTTTTTTCCTCGGTTTTTGCAAAGTTCCAAATCGATTCCAATTTCCAAATGTAACTTTACTGACCGAGTTACTGACTTTAGTTTACCATCTTCTTTACGATAGTTAACACCGGACAAGTGGGAAAAATAACTAAATATTGAAAAACTGAATATTTATGCACGATTTATGTGCTGAATTTATCTGCTGGTCCGAGGCTGGTCTTAATTTTATGTCTAATCGATGTCCAATCAAAAAATGTGGTGCTTAAAAAATTAATATTGTGTCAGCCTTTTAACGAACTGCGAAGAAATCTTTGAAATAATTATGTTTTAGTCGGGGTTTTCGTCCATTAATGACTCGATTAATGATTTTGAGTATTTATAAATATAAGAATCTGCGAGAGAATCTGTTAAAAATCGGAAGGGTTCTTACAAAAACGGATTAGTAAAATAATTAAATAATAATTATAAAGCGTTTTCAAGATCGTTTTCAAATTTTTGATTATCATTAACCGAGCTATTAACTACTAACGGAGTAATAAGTTTTGACCCTCTTTTTTAAACACTTATATTTCCAAAACTAGAGAATGAAATTCTATGAAATTTGGATATGATTTGTAATATTTGTATAAACTTTTTATAAATGTCATCAAAAATCAACGATCTTGCTCTTATAGTTTATGTTTTAAAATTTAAAATGTGCAAAAACGAGTGCAAAAAGTACCTAAAAAGTACTGCCGTAGAAAATTGCAGATTTTCAATTCACTGTATTTTTGTTAAAAATAGTATTGTATTCACAAAACTTGAAACATATTTTTTTTTGTATATATCCCCTTTATTAATTCAGGTAGTACACACTATTAATACAATCAGTTAAATTACAGAAAAAAATACAGGAAAAAATACATTGTTGCTTTACAATAAATTAGACAATTATCTCTCTAAAAAAATGACATAAAATAACAGACATTGTCCAAATTTAAAGTTTATACATTTTTAATCTGTACCGTAAATGTAGTTATCTATAATATAAACATACAAAACCTTTATATTTTTATTTGTTCAAAAATTTTTTGGTGCCATGTGAATTTTTTTAATAAAATATTAAATGTATTATTGTTATATTCTTTATTAGATTTCCGATTTCAAAATTTCTTGTGTGTAATTCAAGTACACTATATTAACAAAATGTTTCTAAAAAAATTAATGAAAAATTCTTCTAATTAATCCAGTAATTGTCGATTGCAGGATCAACAAGTGCATATTTCCTTTTTTAATAATTGTAATTTAGTATTGCAGCCAAAATTTTAAATTATTAGAATTTGTTTTTATTGTTTATTGTTCCATAATTTTATCTGCAAAATTATCCGAAAAGTTCAAGTGGATAACTCTATAAATAGCTGAGAAAACATAGTGTCATAAATTATTTATTAAAAAAACTACTGCTTTTTTAGATTGTGAAAATTATAAAAAGAATTACATACATGCACAACACAATTCAATTCAATTTCATTTTTTTTATTTATCAAAATATGCCAAGTACTTTTCAAAATATGGGAATATACTCGGGAATATAACACTTTAAAAAAGAGGGTCAAAACTTATTACTCCGATAGTAGAGCACTGTTTCGGCACAGTTTTAGCAGTGTCAGAAAAAAAACGAACAAGAAATCTCGAGAAATTATCAAAAAATAATTATTATAAAGTTTGTAGTTTATCCATCAATCTCAAAATTGTAGTGAATTTAATTAAAATTCTGAGTAAAAACGCAGAGTCTTCTCCAATATAGTATTTATTAATTAGCGTTACATGTTTCGGTTAAAAACCATCATCAGACATTGACTAATATGAAATATTTTGTGGAGAAAGAAAATTAAAGAAATTTGACAAATATTTTATTTTGAATATTTGTCAAATTTCTTTAATTTTCTTTCTCCACAAAATATTTTATTTTGAATATTTGTCAAATTTCTTTAATTTTCTTTCTCCACAAAATATTTCATATTAGTCAATGTCTGATGATGGTTTTTAACCGAAACATGTAACGCTAATTAATAAATACTATATTGGAGAAGACTCTGCGTTTTTACTCAGAATTTTAATTATTATTATATTTAAGAAATTATCTCGGAAATTATCAAATGCCAATATTCAATGTAAAATTATAAACTAAGCACTCTAGAGATTCCTCAGCCTTCAATGTTTAAGAATTTGTTCTGTACAAATTCATTATAAGTGTAAAATCACTCTCTTGCCAGGAAAGCCGTGATAATCTTTTTAAATTTTAGAAGTTATAAAATTTGTATTGTTAGTGTTCCTGTTAGTGGTAGCTTGTTGAAAAATATAGAACCCCACTCGGGACCCTAGTAGTTCCTTCCGAGGTTCATTCCATTGCGGCTGCGTTGCAGTCTGTGAAAATTTGTATGCAGATTTGTACTTATCTTAAGTTGTAATTGTTTTTTTGTTCCAAACTAGTTGTGTTTGCCTCTAATTTTCCCTGACATAAATAGATAGATGCGATAATAGATAATGTGTAAATGCAAGGATAGTGATCTCGATAGTGGTAGATGCTCGGATAGATGTAAATGCAAGGTACATTTAGGACTTCTAGATCAATAATGGCGTATTTATCTGTGTGTTTACAGTCTTCCTTATATGAGAGGTTTTATACCACTCTAATCACACCGCGCTGAATTTTTAAGACACGCTGTTTGCTGAGTGACTACTATAGCATCTCGTATCGCATAGAATACCATTGAATGTATTAACGAGTGATAGGTAGTGATTAGCACATTTTCAGAAAGTGCAAGTGTTCGAGGCTCGGGTTTATCGAGAAGTTTATAGACCGAGGCTCCGACCGAGGTTTATACACATAGCCACCGCCGAGGCCATCGTCTATAAAGTTAGCCTCTCCATTTTGGTTTTCGGTAAAAATTAGGATTGTACTGTATTGTGCTGTGTATAAGAATATATTCGGCCTTTTTAACTTTATGAGCGACCATCAGTTTTTTGAAGAACAATTCTTTGAAGAATTGAAATATATCCCGCCATTTTTTTGAGAAAAATAATGGTTGTGTTGCGTTGTGCGTCGGGTTGTGCTTTCGGCGCATAATTTTGTTTTTTCAATTTCATTGAAAAAGTGTTATTTTATCCACTAAAATGAGTGAGTAAAATACATCATTTGGTCACTCACTGATATTTGCGATTGCAATATATGTTTTTATTACAAATTGAACATATTTATTACGCTCTTAACCAATTTTAACAAGACATAGTTTTGAAGTTTAGTTTATATTAAAATATGCATTACTTTTTGGCAAAGTTTACATTAACCGTTGCTATAGAGAGACTTTTTTTAACGTGATTGTGACAAACAAACTTAATATTTATCATTAATGCAATTACAGAAATGTAGTGTTTTGTCTATTATGAAATTGGATAAAATCAGATTTAATACTCATTACTCGACTCGTGAGTATTGTCATTTAATCATTTGTCTGATTGCGGCCTTCGCCTACGGCTCGGACGCGCAACTTTCAGGTTAATGATTAAATGACAAACTTTACTTACTTGTACTAAAAATAGCTATTTTCTCGGCTATTTTTCGGGGTAATTGTCATATGTAATATAACAAGGGAAAAGATTATTATCGGTAATTTTGAATTTTATACGAAAACTACGTTGCCTAGCAATTTTACGAGTCAAATTGAAGGATCAAAAAACCGAGCGGTACGCGAGGTTTTTTGTCTGCCAATTTGACAAGTAAAATTGCTTTAGGAAACGTAGTTTGAGTGCATTAAAATGCAAAATTACCGATAACAATAATCTTTTCCCGAGTTGTATTTTAAAGATTATTTCGTGACTATACTATTTAACGTTATTAATATTGACTATACTATTTAACGTTATTATTTAACGTTATTTAATCTCTCCAAATCGTCTGTTCGACATTTTTGAGATGACAGATTTGTTCAATAGCTAATATATTGTTTACATATTTTGTTTCATGGATATCTAAATAGGTATATGTACATTACAATTATTATCATCTATATAAAGTAACTATAGCAACGGGAGGTGTTATCGCTGTAATAGGCCCCGTAGAAATGGCAACGGGTTGTTGTCGGACTAATATATAGAAAGCTGTGATTTCAAGTACAGTATTGTGATAGGAATGAAATAATCCGAGTAATTGTCTTTATTTGCAATAATATATGTAATGACGCAATTTCTGCATTTTTGGAAGTTTAAAAATGACACATTGTTGACTTTTACTTTCATCCCTGGGTGGAAAGTGTTCACTTTCCACCCAAGAGAACACTTTCCAACCTTGAATTTCAATAGCACCAACACAAAAAAACAAAATTACCAGCTTGATATTGATCGGAATTTTGTTTTAATGTTGGTTTCACGGTTCAAAACTTCAGAAATTTAAATTTATTATCCCTGATTTTCGGTTTTATGTATGATTGTAAATAATAGTATGTATATTACAAACCGAGGTTGAAAGTATTTTATTTCTGTCGAGAGATGAGATACTTGACCGAGGCGCGAAGCGCCAAGGTCAACTACATCTCAAGACAGTAATGAAACTTTCTACCGAAGTTTGTATACTATTTTATTTACACTCATACATACAACCTAAAATAACTGATAATAAATTTAAATTTCTGAAGTTTTGAACCGTCAAACCAACATTAAAACAAAATTCCGATCAATATCAAACTGGTAATTTTGTTTTTTGTGTTGGTGCTATGGAAATTCAAGGTTGGAAAGTGTTATCTAGGGTGGAAAGTGAACACTTTCCCTAAGAGAGGAAAGTAAAAGTCAACAATGTATCATTTTCAAACTTTCAAAAATACAGAAATTGCGTCATTACATATATGATTGTAAATAAAATAGTACACAAACCTCGGTGGAAAGTTTCATTAGGATCTTAAGATGTAGTTGACCTTGGCGCTTCGCGCCTCGGTCAACTCTCTCATCTCTCGACAGAAATAAAAAACTTTTAACCTCGGTTTGTAACGAGGTTTGTAATTTGTTTCTAAATTTTACGACTCGTGAAAAAACTTGCATTTTGCTACTAGTGAAAATAACTCGGAAAATAACGAGGTATATAATGATTATCTACTCGATTATCTACGACCGTTCAAAATATCTTACTTTTTTAATTCATTTTGGTTAAGTATCTAACAACATTAAAGCATTTTTTAATTTTTAACGCACTAATTTTTTGAAATAAACGTGTGCTTCTCTTAGAGCCTCTATTTTGCACTTGCCATTTCTTGAAATACACTATAGTCCTCACTATAGGCTATTTAATAACCAGAAGGACAAATTTAAAATGGTCGCGCCTAATTATACAGTTGTGATTGGCTAAAGTGCAGCTAGATTTAATCAAGAGCAATTAGCGACTGACGTTAGTTTAACGTCACAACTTCGTTTAAACGTTTAACAACTTCCACAACGAAATAAGCAGAAAAAAATAAAAATTAACAAAATAATTAATCAAAGAAGAAAAAAAAATAAGAAAATGAAAGATCCTAGAGACAATACTTTACAGTTTTGTTGATTTTCTAAAAAAAATACTATTACCTTGTTTGTACAGTGCTTAAGGGCGCGAAACCGCTACATATATAGCCGCTCTGGTCGCTGACGAATCTACATAGTTTTGCTTATCTAAATTCACTGCAAATTTCGCGACATCTGACAAAGACTAAATGGACCAAAATTTCACATAACATTAAATTTCACGCATAAATTTGCAAATTTATGCGTGAAACGTTGCTTAGCAGCTCAGGGAATTTAACGCGGAAAAACAGTTTCAGACACTATTAATTATCCTAGAAAATATCTAATGGTTGATTTAGAGACAGAACAGATGTAGCAATAAATGGACAGAAAGTTTTTTTTTATTTTTTTCCGCTAACTAGCAAGCGAGTGGTTAATATTTGATCGTGGTTTTTTATTCATATTTTACTTAATTAATGGCTATTCGAACAAATCTTTCGTCAAAATATAAGTATTTTTTTCTCTAATTTTCGGTTGCTTTGGAAATTTTCTAGGGGTTATAACAAAGCCGCAAACTGGTTTACCAGTTTTTGAGAATTTTCCACACCCGTCGATCTTTCCTTATTTTTTTTGGCTAAAGCACGTGGCAAATAAGTCAGATCTTGGTCCATATATTCTTTATCAGATGTCGCGAATTTTGCAGTGAATTTAGATAAGCAAAACTATGTAGATTCGCTAGCGACCAGAGCGGCTATATATGTAGCGGTTTCGCCCCCTTAATTTAATACAAAGGCAACATATTTGGGTAAAGTTAGCTTAAGATCTCTGAGTATTTAATTTAAGCTGTGTTTCACGCACTTATCTACGGTTTCACAACTATGTGAAATACAATGAAAGAAACTTTCGAGAAACTACCCGAGCCCCCATCTTAAACATTATTGCTGTTGTTGGTATTCATTCTATATATTTAGCATCAACAACTAAATGATTCCTTCTGGCGTTTTTTTATTGGAATATTTTTAGTGAACGTGAAAGTAAAAGTGAGTTCACCGAAGCGTTCTTAATTTGTGACTTTTCTTGTGATTTCTCATAAAAGAACCGCTTTAAAGAAATATTGATGGCTACTATATTTTTGGAATGTGAGCACTCCAATCGGTTATGAAACATCGAGTGAAACATCATGATAAAGAAACTCCTACAGAAACTGATAAGGGTCGCCTTAGGAATCGCCGATTCTCGGTTCTACATACCCGTTCATTGTTGGACGGGTATTTTTATGATGGAACAGAAGGAAAATCTCAAATAATGTTAGATTTCAATTTCGGAATAAGATTAAGTATATACGTCGGTAACTGAGAGAAGTGTGACTTCCGTTAGATCTAGACTATAGTCTACTTTAGCCATAATAATAACAAAAGCAAATCTTCGTTAGAATGACAAAATATTCAATTAACCTGTAAAGTAGTCCATTTAGTAGTACTGTCGAGTTAATTGCTTGTGAGCTAATGTTTGAACGAGTGTTTGAATAAACATTGTCGTGTATAAAAGTGTTATATTTAATTTGTACGATTTATAAACGATAACTTATGAATTATATTGTCTTCAGCTATTTTTTTCTAGGTCATTGTGTACAATCAAGAAATTCTCACTACCTCGTATCTCTCACTCGCTCTCTCCAACATGAGAAACTAAGTTAATTTTTATTATATAACAAAAGCAGCGCATATTTATTCAAACATCAACCAGCACCATGCTCTCTGAGGAAAGTTTGACTCGTCAGCCGGAAGAAGTGTTCGATATAATTTGCAAACTCGGCGAAGGCTCGTATGGAAGCGTATTTAAAGCGATCCACAAGGATTCGGAGCAGGTGGTTGCCATTAAACAAGTGCCCTTAGACACGGATCTTCAGGAGATCATCAAAGAAATATCCATTATGCAACAATGTGATAGTCCCTATGTTGTACGGTATTATGGCAGCTATTTTAAGAATACGGATTTGTGGATTATTATGGAGTATTGTGGTGCTGGGTCTGTGTCAGATATTATAAGGCTTAGACAGAAAGCTTTATCTGAATGTCAAATAGCAACGATCCTTTCTGATGCTTTAAAGGGGCTCGAGTATCTTCATCTTCGTAGGAAAATTCATCGGGACATCAAGGCTGGAAATATTTTGTTGAATTCGGATGGGCATGCAAAGTTAGCAGACTTTGGCGTTGCTGGTCAAATCAATGAAACGATTGCAAAGCGAAATACGGTGATTGGATCGCCCTTTTGGATGGCTCCTGAAATTATTCTCGAAATTGGTTATGATTGCGTTGCGGACATTTGGAGTCTTGGTATAACTGCCTTGGAAATGGCAGAGGGAAAACCACCGTATGCTGACATTCATCCGATGCGAGCTGTTTTCATGATTCCTACGAAACCACCTCCATCATTTCGCGAACCAGATCGCTGGAGTCCTGAATTCATCGATTTTGTTAGCGTGTGTTTAGTAAAGAATCCCAGCTCCAGAGCCTCCGCCTCTAGTTTGATACGCCATGTGTTTCTTCAGAATGCGAAAGGACCGAGTTGTTTGACCGAAATGATTCAGGAAGCATGCGATATCAGAAATAAAAAGACCTACAGTGCGTCTCAAGCGAAGTTCCTAGTACCGGGGGCCACAATGGTACGACCACAATCCCAGCAACATTCAGCTTGTGCTTCGGTGGATATGCAATCGGAATTGGCTACCATGGTCATAAATAGTGATAGTGATACGGACGATGGCTTGAAAGCCGATAAGAAGTACCAACCGTTGTTCCTGGAGCAGTTTGATGCCACTTCGAAAACCTTAATTCCTAATAGTATTTCAACGAAAATGATCCTGGATGGTAATAATATTAAAAATACTGGTAATGACCAAGAATTACAAGCTAGTTCTGGTGCAATTAGTGAATCGATAGACGAGAAGCTTCAACGAATTCGGCCAAAAAATTGCAATTTCAGTTTCTTAAAAGGCATGCCTTTTGACGAATTAAAAGAACGTTTCGATTTGCTTGATATGGCGATGGAGAAAGAAATTGAAGAACTGCAAACGCATTACGTAATGAAACGGAAACCAATTGAACAGGCCATCAATAATAAACACGAAAAAAATCGAAATTTTTGAATTTACAGAATGGCTATTTAATGAAAGAATTTTTTTTAAATATTTTTTCGAAAATAAATTTGTTTAATAAAATTAACTAGTATTTATTGAAAACAGTAGTTTAGTTATTTAAAAGCGGAAGTAACGTAATGCTTTCTATTGGAAACTTCAATACAAAGACCAATTTATATTAGCTTAAAAAACACAATTCTCTCGACAATTCTTAAATGGACTAGTCTATTAGATGACTTGCTATAAAGGCCTATCTAATATTTCAGTTGAACGTAAATAATGGTAAGTGAAATTTTCAATTGCAGTGAATTAATCAACAATGAAAAGAAGTTATTAAAATAAATTACATCACTAGTTAAATTCAGATGCAACACTGTAAACATAAATTCAATATGCTGATTGAAAACATTAAAGAATACGTTACATACATTTACGACCGAAGAATTTTAATTGTAGCTGCCACGTATTGGTCTTGTAAAAGATAGTAGGTCAGAGGTCATTTGATGTAGCTCAGAAAACGCCCTAAATAGCTATCCATTCATGCACTAAATATTTTCCGAGTTATTTTCTAAATATACCCAACTACCTGTTAATTGGACAGTTCACTTCACCAAAGTAGCACAGAAAGGCATCGCTCTTCCGAAACAAAATAGTCGCAACTTTAGCGTTTCCTGTGTTTCGTTGTATATTAAATAATTTTGACGTCATCGCCATTTACATAACGCATTATTTAGCTTCAGTTGGAGAGTAGTGAGGATGAGGGAGCGAGGATAATTTTATTTTGATTTCGAAATTAGCTTGTCAGTTTGGAACAATGCCAAAGTTAAATCTGACGCTGAACATAGAAGTTCAGTTGAAATTGATTCATTATATACTTTAGATTAAAATGGTTTTTTATTATGCATTAGTCTCGGCATTAGTAGAACATCAAAAATAATCTTAAATAATAAATGAATTTTAATTATTTTAAGGTTGTAAATCATTGGGTCGGGTACAACGATCTATTTTTGTATTAAATTTTCTTCAAGCATTGTGTTTGTTGTTTATCATATAAATTTATTATTAATCATATGCAATTGAAACTGATTTCGTTGGTTATTTTTATCTCTAATCAATGCGACTTTGATTTACTTTGTCAGCTAAAAATAAGTTTTAAATTATTATTTGTGTGGTTTCGATTTTTCGAAGAATTTAAAATCCGAGGTCAAATCTTTCTGAAGTTCTCTGACATGTACTTTGAAAAGTACAGTTAGAGCGTTTTTTCATAAAAACTCGATGAAAAACTAGACAGTTTGAACATTATTCTGCAGTCTTTAAAACAAATCAATAGTAAGTAAACTCGATAGTAAAGTTTGAAACTTAAATGTTTTATTTATTTTGTTTTCAATTTTTATGTCCTTTACTCGAACCAAAATTATGTTGTTATATTAAATATTATTAATTAGTGGAGTGAAGCCAGGTAAACATTTTTCTTGTAGTAGAGTAAACGGGGAAATAAATATTATAGCTTTATTTTTATGTTTCTTATTTATTATTAATTAGTTTTTTTAAAGTACTTACATTTTCTGATTTGCATATATTCTACTACTCCAAGAGTATTACACAGAATGCGAAGTATTATGTAATTTCAAGTGTATGTAATGAAATTTCATTTGCAGAATATGTACAAAAGTTGAAACAAAATTCCTCACAAATTTTATAATTACGTCATTTGGTGTTTTTTTTTTAAGAAATCGCTCGGGCACGTGGATTCAATGAGGTATTGGCAGTTTGAAATTTCTGTTTCTATTTTTGATTATATTTGAAAGAGAGAAGATTGTAGATTATTATAAATATGTAAAAAGTATGTATTTTTTATGCTCACTTTTTGAAGTATAGCCACCATTTTCAAAAATGGGAAAGGAAGCTTAAAAATGACTTCTGTGGCCTTGTGGGGGACTCGGTGTCACACGTTGAAATTTACACTATTGGAAGGTCAAGGTCATGCAATAGCTAATCTAATTTTCAAATGTAATTACACAAGAGCTTTTTTATTGTCGAACGTAAAGTTGTAATTTTTCAATAAGAATTTTGTTGCTTGGCAATACGACGAAAAAAACTTTTTTGAGTCCTATTGCCTTTCAGCAAGAAAATTTGCATTTCGAAAAATTGCAACTTTACTAGTTCGACAAAAAAAGCTCGAGTGTAATTCGGTAAGATAATTTAATGAGCAACAAAAGTATGCAAAAACTTTATGTCAACATGACATTTATTTTGAGTCTAGCATTTGTTTAGAAAAAAGCGAGGAGAAAAGCTACTACAATGTAAAGGCTAGTGACCAAAATGCAGCGCCATGTGCGAGAATTCGCATGCGATTATTCACATGCGAGTATTCACTTGCGAGTATTCACTGCTAGAGCAGTGCCCTGCTAAAGCAGCGCAACTATTAAAAACGTACAACCGGGAAATTTAAATACTACAGGAATTTATCGTTAATTCGCGCACTCGTTCGCGCATTAAAAGAAAAAAATGCGCTGCTAAGTTTATTCAAACTTAGCAGGACAGCGGGTATTTTGTTTTTAAAGAGCAACACATTTTTTTCTTTTAGAATTACATCTTTGATAATGGTGCCGTTTAGCTCGTTCTAATTTTGTATTACTTTTGAATTTAGATTAGCCACGACCTTCCAATTACTATCTAGCATCAAGTTTTTTCCTTTTGATCGATTTAAATCATACTCACGAATTGTATTTTGAAAGATAATTCCGAGAATAATTCCATACATAAATTATTGAAATGTATTTATATTATTTATGGGCATTATTTATTCTAACACCGATTTAATGTTTGTTTGACATAATACTTTAGAGTTTAAAATATGACGTTTTCAGAATTTGTTTGATATATTTATAAAACAATTAGTTGGTTGCTATCAAAATGAGTTTTTTCCTCGGTTTTTTCAATTCATTTTTTATAATTTTTGAGAAAAATCATGTTGTAACGGTGTAACTGTAAGGACGGAAGACTGACTGACTGAGTAAATTTGACAGGACGTTGACGGAACGTCGACGGCTCGGTCGAAGGGATTTATAGTGAAACTCAATCGTTTGTAAATTAACTAAACAAAATTTAAAAAATACGTATGTGTAGATGTCTACCAACAGTAAACGTAAACCCATTCCGAGACTAATTCAGTTGCTGAGTTTGTAACAATAATAATAATATGGTATATACAGTGCTACAAAAACTGTAAATGTCAACGAACCCAAACGACCTTTGTAATTTGCGATACCAAGAAAAATCAGTGTTTTCAATTTCCCATTGCCGATGTTCTTGCAGACTTAATTTTTCTCGTTTTTCGTTAATTAAATTTTACCGAGAATGTTACATAATTTTATTTTACAAATGTTTATTTGTTTGTCTCGCCGACATCGATATAAATAGAAATTATCTATTATTCTGGTAATAAATCTAACGAGCTAATTCCTAATTAATTTTCTCATAATATTTACTTCTCGCTTATCTCGTAGAAAAGTATTGTAATCAAGATTCACAAAATTGTTATGTAAAAATTTCTGATTTAAACTTTCAGATTTTTTAACAGGTATCATTTTTGGTTGACATTTTTACTTCTTCTATGAGAGTAAAGTAAAAATGTAAAATGCCAAAAATGACAGCTGTCACTAAATTTTTACGAAAGGGGACATTTCACAACAAAAAATGCCAAAGGTCAATAAATCCAATTAAATTGACAGATGTTAAACTTAAATTGACAGATGTTAAACTAAAAATATCAGAATTTGACATAAAATGACATGTGACAACAAAAAGTGACAATTGTCAATAAAATATAATAAACAAAAAGTGACATTTTATAACAAACACTGACAAATTTCACTAAAATAATTAAGATTGACAGATATTAACTAAAAATGTTGAACTTTGATAAAAAGTGACATTTATTTATTTAAATACTAGAGGATGATGAGATAGGAATATTTGCTAATACGGTTAAAAATATACAGAAGCGATAACAGAATAAATATGTGACAGTGAAGAAACATTAAAATAATTTACAAATAACACGATAGTAATTTACGTTACTATTTAAGTCCGGTGGGTGACTTATTACAGACGAGTTGGATGTTTATGGACGAGACGACGCAGGAGCCGAGTCCAGAATGCCGAAACGAGTAGGTACTGTAATATCACCTACCGGACATGTGACATACAACGTTTTATTTAATTTTATAGTTTTTGGTAAAAAGTAAAGATTTATTGCCAAATTGTATTTCCAAATTTGTTTTTATTTAATGCGAGAGCGATCCTACAATATTGTTCCATAGCAACGTGATTTTTCTCATTAATAGTAGGTTTTGATAAATAAATCATGAATTTTTTGAAAAAGCAGCGCGGTAAAGTTTTTCACAACACTACATCGGGTCAGATACTCCGTAATATTGGATTTACTGGACACAAATTAGACCTAGTAACAAAGGTATACCAGAGAGTATGAAATAAAAGATATACATTACATCGCAGAGACTGGTAATCACGCATCACCCATTCTGTATATGGGTGAGAATTTAGGAGTGTTAGTGGCCGGAGTTGCTAAATAGAAAAAGAATGAGTTCTTAGAATAAAAGGACTGAAAGTATTTTTTCCAGCCACATTATGTTGTAGAAAACGCTAGTCGAGTGGTCCTTTGTCGATAGATAAAAGCTAGAAGCCGCCATATTGCCCAGGAAACGGTTGACAAATTTGGGCTATAGAAATATCGTGCGAATTACGTTAAGTATAGCAAACACAAATTATAGCTGCTAAATATATTGTTTAAATTTATAGCAGTTATTATCGTATTGGCTGATAAATATTAATTAACAATTTATGTAGTTAGTATTTACTAAAATTTCATACTGATTATAAGCATTGATGTGCGTGTGAATATTTATAGAAATGACTAACAGACAAGCATATAAATAAATAAGCATGTTGGTTTACTTCTGCTTTTCAATAATTATAGAATATTTGTAGAGCGAGTTTTCCTGGTATTGATTAACTTACTGTATGAATTTCAAATTAAATTCTATTTATATGCAATATGATTTTTGTAATGCACGATTGGTTTTATTTACAAATCCAGATCTCATTCATCGAGTCATTCATAGTAATATTTCTCTCGGTTTTCCTCGTTTATCAAAAAATCTGTCTGCTATTTTAGAACCATCAGGTTTTTTTTCGTACGACGGAATGGAAAATGTCCAGAGCGTCTTGTAACGGGAAGATATTTTTTTGGGGGGGTTATCCTAAAAAATTTGGTGGAAATGAGATTTCACAGTAATTCTCTCGTTGTTATTTTCAAATTTTTTATTCAAATTTTAGATTTTTAAAACATCTTTTGTGGAAAACATTTTATCTGTTATCGGGTTATTTAAAATTATTTTTTAAATGGTCACTATGAACCAAATTTGAAACAAATCTAAGCGATAAGGTTGAAACTTGTGTATGAAGAGATGAATTAAGGATTCTAAGACATTTTGGATTCAACTAGTTGAAATTATACGAGAAATTATATTTAAATATATTATTCGTAATTATGTTTAAAATGTATAGTAGAAATCGAATACATATGAAGAAAATCCGATCCATATGACTCAAACTCTATATTTGGGGGCACGGGGGTGTGTGGTAAGGGCCCAAAATTATTTTTGCTCACTCTTTATGTAAATATTACTAAAATAACTGATAGAAAATTATTGTGGGTAATGCTGCCATATAAGAATCAGAACACCGTCAATTTTTGAACAATTAACTTAAAGGGCAAATGGGCCGCAGGGGTTTATTTTTAAGGGATGAAACTTTCACCGGCATTTTGTTAAACATATTCGCAATATGTGTTCAAAATTTGGTTCAAATGAAGTATTCCTCTTGACAAGTATTCACGTTACAACTTATGCGTTTTTAAAACTTTTTGACCATTCAATTCAACCCTTAATAAAAATTCTACCCCTCAAAAAATTCCACATTTTTTAAAAGCGTTCAACACTTGGATTGTACGCGGAACATATGTTCAATAATTGGTGAAAATCGTTCTGCAACTTTAGAAGATTAAGTGGATGCACCGATTTTGCTGCTTTTTGCATGTTTTTGGCTTATAATACGCAGGTCTTTGAGAATTTTATATTTTTTTTTCTTTGACCTAATCCATGGGCTGGTAGAAAAAACGGACGCAAATTAAGTTTCAATCGGATCAGTAAAACTAAAAAAAAAGTCAGGAATACAATACTTTCTCTACGAGAGAAGTAATTATTTATCAATTCCAAAATTAAAAATATTTGCGAAACCAAATGGCTGAAACGTTTGTCAAAAATCTGGATCTATCAACACTTCTCGTATCACTCCATAATAACAATAACTTTCAAATTGAAGTGAATATAAATCCAAAAAACGTGGATTATTTGATGTCAGATGGACATATAAGACCATGGTCAAAAACGATTCATTTTTCAGAAAATGTGTTTCTTGGGTTTTTTGTATTAGCACTTTTCCGAAACGAATTCAATTTACCGACAATTCAAATTATTTCGGTTTTATGTCGATGCCGAAAACGAACGCACATTTACTTACTGCCGAAATCGGCAGTTTTGATTCCACCGTTGAAATTGTATTTAAATTTATTGTAATTTTTTTCATAGGCGTTGCAATAATTATTTAATATGTCATTATAATGCATAAATTGAAGCATAAATAAAAGTGTATTGTTGAGTGAGAATATTTGAATCCAAACTGGTATCCCGGTAGAGGAAGTATTGTATTCATGATTTTTTTTTCCAAATTTCACTTTCTTCTACTTTATAGAATGCGTAGATTGCGAAAGTCATATTCACTAATTTCCGTTTGACGGTCTGTTCGTTTCTTTAAAGTTAAACCACTATATTTCGGGATCTACTAACCCGATTAAAGTATGTTTCGCGTAATTTTTTTCTACCTGCCTATGGATTATGCCGAAGAAATTTTGTTTATAAAATTCTCAAAGACCTGCGCATTATAGGGCAAAAACAGAAAAATTGTTGCATTCACTTAATCTTCTAAAGTTGCAGACCGATTTTCACCAAATATTGAACTTATGTTTTGCCTACGCCCCAAGTGGTAAATGCTTTTAAAAAAATTGTATTTTAAAAAAATTTGTATTTTAAAAGAGTATTTTGAAGGGTTGAATTTTTATTAAGGTTGAATGGTCAAAAAGTTGTAAAAATGCATAAGATGTAACATGAATATCTGCCAGGAGGAATACTTGATTTGAACCAAATTTTGAATACATATTAAGGATACATTGAAGAAAATGCTGGTGAAAGTTTCATCCCTTAAAAATAAGCCCCTGGGGCTCGTTCGCCCTTTAAGTTAATTGTTCCAAAATTGACGGTGTTGTGATTCTTATATTACAGCATTACCCAGAATTTTACATCAGTTATCTTAGTAATATTTACATATAGTGATTATAAATAACTTTCGACCCTTACCACACATTTCCTCCCCCCAATTATACCGTTTGTGTCATATAGTTCGGATTTTCTTCATATTTGGTTTCTACTATACATTGTTAACATATTTATGAATAATCAAATTAAAAATAGTATGCGACCCTTTTCCCGAGTAATTCCATAGGCGTTCGAATAATTCAAGGTTTTACGGATATGTTGCGAGTTCGAATTTTTTCTATATGTACCACAAATATAGTTAAAAGTTAAAAACAACACTAACTCACTAACCTATTAACGTATACTATTCACCAAGTCTGTTAATTTTAGTCTCGATTTTAGTGAACAGTTTTGTACTTAAGTTATGCCACTGCCGATTACCACACGGAATAACAAGGTCATGTCACTACCCTATAGGAACTTAAAGTTATCTTAAGGCTCCCTTAGTCGGGTGTTTGCAACCAGTAATGCACCAAAAATTTTAATGTGAAATAAATTTATATTAGCGTTTGTCGGTCTTTTGTTATCAAAACATGTTAACAATAATAAAGACATACTTAGTGTGCACTAGTGCAACCTATTGAAAATCTTCATTATAGTTTATTGCGTACAGGAGCTAGGACTTTTCATTTTGCTAAAAATTTATCAGTTTTGCTTATATTTCACTTTTATTTTTTATCCGATTTTGATGTGTGATACATCAATGGGTTTAGAAAACATGTGCCTTTAAGAAAATAGAAAGAAAAAGTCCGTTGAAGTAATGTATATTTAATAATAAATAGTTTACGTTTAATAGATAAACTTCATTATGTTTCAACCATTTCTTATTAAATATATATTATGTTAAAGGACTTTTTCTTTCTATTTTCTTAAAGGCACATGTTTTCTAAACCAATTGATGTATCACACATCAAAATCGGATAAAAAATAAAAGTGAAATAGAAGCAAAACTGATAAATATTTAGCAAAATGAAAAGTCCTAGCTCCTGCTCGCAATAAACTATAATGAAGATTTTCAATAGGTTGCACTAGTGCACACTAAGTATATCTTTATTATTTTTAACATGTTTTGATAACAAAAGATCGACAAACGCTAATATAAATTTATTTCACATTACATTTTTTGGTGCATTACTGGTTGCAAACACCCGACTAAAGGAGCCTTAAGTTAAGATTTATCAAGATTTTTAGTGCTTCTTAAAACTTAAAATATCTTTCCATGCAAAATTACAATTGCATGACTTCGTTTGCATTGCTGGCATACACAGGCTATCTCACAGAATGTATATGTAATCTTTTTCGATATGTCATTATTCATCATCGACGGACTAACCAAATGTTATTTCAAGGTTCTCCCAGACGTGATTAATCTTTTTTTAAAACATGATCAACTTTTCGAAATCACTACACTTTGTCGAAATAACACGTATTAATGTATCGCGCATAAAAACTAAGAGAAAACGAATAAAAATGAATTTGAACTATAAATATGTATCAGATGCATGCTACTTATGTGAACCTACAATGCAACAAAGCCATGGAATTGCCCTGTCTGTAAGGCAGTGACATGATCTTGGTATTCCTTGTGGAAATTCGCAGTTACGTATCTCAAGTACAAAACTCTTCACTAAAATTCGAGCTCAAATTAATGTAGTATATCTGTGGTAGTATTGGGTTTCAGAAGTAACAGAGTTAGCTAATGGTGTATATTAATAGATTTGTGTGTTTGAAGTGTTGTTTGCTCGGTTATTTGTAACTTTTAACTGTATTTGTGATGCTTATTTCTATTTGAAATAAATTAAACACTTAACCGATCACTAAACATACCCGTATTGGTACCTATTCTGTTCTGACCTGTGGGTTCTCAGCTGATTCCGCCTGAACCAAATCAATCGAAGGCCGTGTAAAATTTTTACCAGTAGCGTAGAATATCTTCCAAGCAGCAGCGACATGCTAATACAAAAAGAAAAGATTATACTCATACGACGGCAATGAACGACAACAAGACGAAAGACATACGTGCATGTATCTTCTTTGTCATTCACATTGATTGTATTCATAAAATCTGTGAAGTCATGTCGCATCCTGGCAAACATACGTTCCTGTTAATGCTAGCATATACCTGTAATGCACTGGCACAGCGTAGCAATAGAAAAGTAGGTTTAGTGCATTCGATACAAGAGGTCAGAACATACTCGACTTTACTTTAGCTAGGAATTATTCTTACCCCTATGGGATTACTGTCAAATTGAAAGATTACTACAAGCTTTTCAAGGTCATGTCTCTGTCCAATATATGCTATCGACTGGGTATGGGTTAACTTCACTTTATTGTACAAAATCTACGGGCGTCGAGGCATTTATACTTGCATCTTCAATCCTATATGGTTTAAGTAATTTAATACATATTCGATAGAACCTTTTCACTAGAAGCAGATGATATAACATTTATTATTATCTCGATTATTTCATTCCATTCATTTACTACTACTTGATATGCTCTAAAAAGAGTGGGTATACTAACAATCAGCCTCGTAAGTTATTAAGCTACCCAACAAGAATTTTTTGGTCATGAAATAATTTTCTGAATTCCACTCGACAAAAGATGATTGCTATACGGTGATAGCTACATTTTAATTCACTCAAATTTTCCTTTAGTTTCCTTTAGCAATTTCTTTCATCAAATTGTAAGAAAAACAACTCGTGCGACGCACTCGTTGTTTTTTCATACAATTTGATTCGAGAAATTGCTAGGCAACCAAATTTTCGTGTAAAATGTAGCTATTAACGGCAATCATCTTTTATCTTGTGATATTATATACGATAATTTTTTTTCTTATGCTTAAAAATCACGATCACATTGCAATTTAACGGCATTTATTTCGATAACAGTTGATCATCCAATGCTTTCCATTTAAAAAATGTATTTACCATTATGCTTTCTAACTTTCAAAATTGTTGCCTTTTAGCAATTTGTCTCAAAAAAATTACATTTTTTCTCGTCAAATTTGGTAGGCAACAAGTTTTCAAGGAAAGCAAAAATTTGTTCAGCAAAAAAAATGGTCTTGCATAATTACAGTCGATAATTTGACAGAGGCAGCTTAAGTTCTATTTACATTCATCAAGTTACTTCAAGCAAAATTAATAAAACCGGCGAATTTAATAAGGTTGATATTATGTAAATATGATGATATTATGTAAATCATCTTTCAAATTGTTTCAAGGGCCACTTAAAATTTGATATAGACTTTTTTTTAATTTATATTTGGGGTTAAACTCGGGGTTAAATATATAAATAAGCTGATTTCAGGCCGCGGTATAAAATATAAATCTAAACGTCCCTTTAGAATTGGAATGTATCTCGATGACAGTTGACAAACAATTGTTTACATTTGCATTTATAGGGTTATTCAATTAGAAAAATAGTGATATGTCTTCTTGTGTGGTGAAAAGTTGCCAGAAAATCTTCAGAAGTTTATTTATTATTCAAATATATCGAAATAAATTATCCTAAACAAATTATTACTTACGTTCTTACTTCTTTGTTATTCATTATTTTGGAATAATGAAACAAAAATTGAATTGTCACAAATCAATAGTTTTTACATTACTAGATACGAAAGTTTACTTTTAGGTGTGAGGTGGTTTTTGAATGGCCGAGGTCATTCAATACCTCCAAACATCAGAAAGAACTTTGGTATCGTGCAATGAATTTGATATTTTCTACTACTGATCGATAGTATAAGATTTAAACGAGGATTTAAATATATTACAATTATTGAATTTGTGAGAACTTTAATGACCTTTTATAATTAGGTGGCTATGAAAAATGTTTTCCCAAATAGTACATGTCAACAAGGTTTCTCATAAACTTAGAATTTGGTTGAATACAGAAAATTGTTAGGGTGTGGAATTCAAGTAGCCACCAATCCCTAATATAACGTGTGGTTCTCCCTCCCTGGTAAAGTCAAAAGATTTTTGTTCTTGTGAAGGTTCCCTTAGTCGAGTGTTTGCAACCAGTAATGCACCAAAAATGTAATGTGAAATAAATTTATGTTAGCGTTTGTCGATCTTTTGTTGTCCAAATATGTTGAAAAAAATAAAGATATACTTAGTGCGCACTAGTGGAACCTATTGAAAATCTCCATTATACTTTATCGCGTGGAGGGCGAGGAAGTTTATTTCGCTAGAAATTCATCAGTTTTGCTTCTATTTCACTTTTATTTTTTGTCCGATTTTGATGTGTTATACATCAATGGGTTCAGAAAACATGTGCCTTTAAGAATAGAGAAAGAAAAAGTCCTTTAACATAATATATATTTAATAAGAAATGGTTGAATTTTAATAACATAATGAATTTCATCTATAAAACTTCAACAATTTATTATTAAATATACATTATTTTATAGGACTTTTTCTTTCTTTTTTCTTAAAGGCACGTGTTTTCTAAGCCCATTGATTTATTACACATCAAAATCGGATAAAAAATAAAAGTGAAATAGAAGAGAATAGATTATATGATGAGTTTTTAGCGAAATGAAAATTCCTAGCTCCTGCACGCAATAAAGTATAATGGAGATTTTTAATAGATTGCACTAGTGCGCACTAAGTATATCTTTATTTTTTTTAACATGTTTTGATAACAAAAGATCGACAAACGCTAACATAAATTTATTTCACATTAAATTTTTTGATGCATTACTGGTTGCAAACACTGGACTAAGGGAGCCTTAATAAGGTTTTTACTTTGCACAAATTAACAACTAAAATACTATTTCTTTCAAATTTGACGTTCTCCAGTACTAGAAGGTGCTATAATAGCAGTGTGCTATAAAATGATATTTTTGAAACAAATGACGTGAAACTTTTCTTGCCTAGGACAGAAAGTTCTACTTCCGTAGCTAGCAACCAGGTTACTAGCCAGGTTACCCATTAAACAAACACTTACCGCTTATTATTTTTTGCACAATCAGGCTTTTTTTTATCAATTTACCGTGTTAGTTTGCTTGACGGTATGTTGATTTTACGGATGCTATGCGTTTTACGGAAGCTATATCTTACCGTTTACACGATTATTTCATTCCACTCATATACTATTCACATGATTATGCCATTCCACTTGAAACGCTCTAAAACGTATGATTATGGTGACAATACAATTCATGTTCTACATTTTACTCTGAGAAACTAAACAGAAGGCTATTATTTCGACAAGAAATAATATTGTCGCTGCCAAAAATGTTCGATTGTTCCTGTCAAAAATGTTCGATTATCGCTATACGCTGTCCGTTTATGATAGGCTATTGCGTCACTGCTTAGCAGTTATGACGTAGTTAATACCAACCGCTAAAATAAAAATTAAAACGACAGAATCCAATTATTTTTAGGCATAAATCCGTTAGTAATTAATAATATTAATATTGCTATAAAAATTAGGCGATAATATGAGGTATTGGGCATATTCAGCCATGCTTAGCGGCTAAATTCTGTCAAAAATGTTCTACTTTTTCTCAGTGATGCAGCTACAAATCCACTGAATGGCATTTGCATATGAGCAAATGAACTCATAAAATTCAAAAGCAAATGTCCTTTAGTGTATTTGTAGCTGCATCACTGAAAAAAAATAGAATTTTTTTGACAGAATTTAGCCGCTAAGCATGGCTGAATGTGCCCATTAACTGAGAAAATGGGCAAGAAAGATTTTATTTTTAGTGACATTTAGTTTATTACCAACGTTTTGTTGGTCACGCATAAAGTATAGTTCACATTCGCCAGGACAAAAGTGCCTTTCTAGTGAAGTGAAAAACATGGTTGTAAATTTGCTCAGCGAGTTTTGGTGGCAAATGCACTTAAAATAAGTTGAACGAGTGTTAATAGAGTGGCTGCTGGCAAGAACAAAGACCTGCCAATTGCAGGGCCCTCAAAACGAACTCATAAAAAACCGCTGGTGACTCGGAACCGCAGGTTAATCGGAATAGACCTTTAGATTGCGTCATAAACAATTGATGACGTAATAGCCTATCATAAACGGACAGAATATATCAAAAATTCGCTGGAAATGTAATTCCACAGTACTTCTCTCGTTGATATGTTAATAATTCTTATTCAAATTTTTAGAATTTTGAGGCATCTTTACTTTAGTGGAAAATATTTTATTGGAAAATTTAAAAACGTTTTTTTAAATTTTAACTAGGAACCAAATTTGAAACAAATCTAAGCGATGAAGTTGAAACGTGTGTATGAAGAGATGAAAAAGTGAAAAATTAGTTATAGGTACTCTATTTTAATGAAACTATTTGAAGCAAGATTTAAAATTACCAATATAAAACAAAGTTTGAAGTGAATTTTAGCACTGTTAGTGTTAGGGGTGTGTTAAGGAATAAAAACATGAATTGAGAATTCTAGCCTATTTTTGATTACGTTAGTTAAAATTATATTTAAATATATTATTAGAAGACAAATTTGATAGAAATATGACAAATCAAACTGGGATCCTAGCCTAATTTCAAAAATGGGAGTTTTTTTCGTCGTATTGCCAAGCTACATAATGCTTATTGAAAAATTACAACAACTTTACGTTCGACAATAAAAAAGCTCTTGTGTAATTACATATTATGATCATCCCACTAGTGTGATGATCGCTGATATACGCAAATATTTCTATGGCAAAAAATATAATGTTCGGTGAAGTTTAAAATTAATTTTTCTCCCGCCTGTGCAGAAGTCTGCGCAGAGTCTGAGGAGTCGATCAAACCATATGTATTTCAACCAAGCTCGTAATTATATTTGTTTTCAAGCCAAAAAGAAACGGTTGTTGTTTCTAAATGTACTAAACCGCGTAAATGTTATTATTACTAATGCGATTTTAATTGGTATAATAAAAATACCATTGTAATATAAATAAAACAAATAGTTACTCGTAAGGAATAATGAATTTCAGAATTTAGTAAATACATTTCTGGTGGGATCGCTCGCGACTCACTAACCACTACTATTTCAGTGACTGGGTCATATTTATTAGCATGAGGTCATCGTAGGTTTATTGTACAATTCAGTGAGTGAGTGGTATGTATTTATATAAATTTTTTATTGTTACAGATAAAATTGTAGAATGACGGACACAAACCCGGTGGAGATGCCGCCTCAAACGAATGGCCTTTCCGATGGATTAGAAGAAGATGAGCGTAATAAAATCCGGCCCGCTGTAATAGATGCAGATGTGAGAGAAATGGAACGCAGAAAACGAGTTGAAGTTATAATGAATAGTAAACTATTCCGGGAGGAATTGGAACGTATCATCGAAACGCAATTGAAAGACGGCACTGGAGCCAGTGGATTGTTACAACAAATATCCGATATGGTGGGCGTAAACAAGCAAGGCGGAAATGTGTTCAAGAATTCTAGCTGCGTTCTGCCGATCAATGATATTAGAGGGATTGAGGCAATGGGATATGGGAAAGGTGAGAAGATACTCCGCTGCAAACTGGCTGCCGTGTTCCGATTGAACGACTTGTATGGATGGACACAAAGTCCAAACACACTCATTACTGCCAGATTGAATCAAGACGATGAACAATTCCTTGTCAATCCTTACGGGATGCTTTTTCACGAAATCACAGCCTCAAGTTTGATCAAAGTTGACATGCAAGGAACGGTTATCGAACAGGGAACGACCAACTTTTCGGTTAACATTGCCGCATTTTCTCTGCATGCAGCGGTGCATGCAGCAAGGCCCGATTTGAAATGCATCATTCAAGTTCACACACCATCTGTTGTCGCTATTTCCGCCATCAAGCAAGGTCTTTTGCCACTAAGTCAAGAATCAGTGGTCATTGGTGAGGTTAGCAACCACACATATTTCGGTGGGCTGCTCGATCCCGAGGAAAAGGATAAACTTGCGCGGAATTTGGGTCCAAATAATAAAGTTCTACTATTGAACAATCAAGGTGCTTTGTGTTGTGGTGAAACGATAGAAGAGGCATTCTTTAATGCTCGCAACACCGTCCTCGCTTCCGAAGCGCAGCTCAAGCTTCTGCCTATTGGCATAGATAACTTAGTTTTGCTTAACGATGAAACTAGAAAGAAACTGTATGACGCTGCACACAAAGCACCCGAAAGCAGTCCACGACCAGATCAACCGTCAATTTTAGAAGGAAAAGTTGAACGGAAATGGCGTGTTGGTGGCGTTGAGTTCGAAGCTCTGATGCGAATGTTGGATAACGCTGGCTTTAGAACCGGTTACATTTATCGACATCCACTGGTTAAGGGCGAGCCACCGAAACCGAAGAACGACGTTGAGGTTCCACCAGCTGTATCTTCTCTGGGATATTTACTCGAAGAGGAAGAACTTTACCGACAGGGGTTAGTGAACTGCAATTTGTACAAGTGATTTGACTGGTTATAATGGTTTTGTTTATTTTTGCAGTCTTTGGAGAAAATTGGAGGGTGGCAAGAAGGGTCAAGACAGGAGTCGCTGGTTGAATTCGCCCAATGTCTATCAGAAGGTGGAGATATTGGAGACCGGCACACCGGATCCCAAGAAAATTACTAAGGTAGAAATAATTAGATTTGAGGATAAAAATTAAGTTAAAATTGTGCGATTAATAGTGCTAGTAAAGTCACATTCCAACAGAATAGAAGTACATTGGCAGTTTTGAAAATCGTTTTCAATAATTTTAGTAATGCATGCTAGATAACTTAACGAGCCATTATAAAGAGTATATATCAACAGATTAATATCTTATCTATAAGTTCTGCACTTCAAACTGCATATACGTATACAAATAGATTTGTGTCATGATTTAGTATTTAGATTACGTATTACCTCTGGTAATAAAATGTAAACATTTTTAAACATCGACCAGACAAATTTTATTTACAAAACTAATATTAATATTAATTCTATAACTTCAATGTTTCTAGTCTTTAATTAAAATAAATTCATTAATAGACTGGCTAATAATAATTGTGTAATGATTTAAAGTAAACTCAATATAAAAAAATGGTGGAGGTCAAGTCAGAGTCTCTTCCCGATTTGGGTTCATTACAATAACATTGACTTTGCTATTAGAACACGGCAGCACCTCAAATAACTAAAGCAGCTAACAAGATATCAACACGTTAGTGTTTGGATTTTTCATGCCGAATTTGTTTTGCCCGCATAGTATATAGTGCGCAAATTTGTTCCATCGTCTTTTTATCCTGAGTCTACTTTACATGGTAATATGCTTATGCTTATTTACATAAATAAAAATAAAATTAATAATTGCCATTGTATTACTTTCAAAACCCGAGTCAAAACCTGACAATACCATTCATTAATTTTACTTTTCATTTTAAACTTATTATTTTTATCATGTTACGCTTTTTCATATTTTAATTTTAGTCGATACAGTTCATAATTTTTCTAAGAGCTTGTAAGCTAGTGTGCTCGTAATTTGTCGTGGATAAAATGAATCAAATAATCGACAAAACCAGTACATTATATATTATTTATTATAAATAGAGCACAATAGCACACTTATCAATAACTATGCTCTTGAATTAAACAAAATGAATTTAACATTTCTAATGTGCTGGTTTTGTCTTTTCAGTGGGTTGCCGACGGATCTCCAACACATTCTAGTACACCTGTCAAAATTGAATCAGCTCTGCAGTTTGTCCCAAAGGGCACCAATCCCAAAGAGTTTAAGCAGAAACAGCAACAGGTAGTTTCACTCGAACAATATATTTGAAATATTTTAGCTAATTTATTTTGTCTAGATTAAGGATTATAGAAGAGCAGATAAGATTTCTGCTGGACCACAATCGCACATTCTTGAAGGTGTCACCTGGGAGGAGGCTAAGAAAATGCAAGATGCCACTGTAACACAAGCTGGCGATCACGTCGTTCTTATGGGTGCTGCTTCCAAGGGTATTATACAACGAGGTCATCAGCATAATGCTACCGTCTATAAATCTCCATACGCTAAAAATCCATTTGACTCCGTAACAGATGAGGAACTAGACGAGTACAAAAAGAATGTGGAGAATCGGGGCGGCAAGGGCGAATGTAAGTGATGTTATTCTTCAAATAACTGACTTAAAATAACTGTTGAATTTCTTTTAGACGATACAGACTTTAGCGAGTCTGAGGGTGTGTCTTCGGCTCAAATCAACAAACGTATGGATGGTCTTCACATTAGATCACCTACTTCGCTCACTAGTGAAACTGAAGAGGAAAGCAGAGACGGTAAGTCACTGAAATTAAATTCGAAAACCATTGCGTTTATATTGTAATTTATTGCTAGAACCCCAAATACTTCGAATAGAAACGAAACAAGCTCCAAGACCGAGCCAACCAGAAGTGGTTTTAAGCGATGGTATGTTTTATTTGATTTATTGCAATTTTGGTGGGGCTTCTTACTATGCATTAAGTTGTCTACTCACTAGAAATATTCAAATTTTTCTAAATTTGTTAATTAGTGATTAGGCAGGTGTAATTGACATTTGGGTCAATTGTTTATAAAGAAACAAGAAAAGTATGAACGAATTTTCATTGCAATGAAAGACTTATTATTATTCGGTTTCTCAAATTCTTTATTAATTCAATAAGTATTATTGGTTCAATTTTCCCTTAAAAGCTTAGTAGCATTGGTGCATTTTTTTAAAGTAACTAATAAAAATCTAAGTTAACTTTATTGAATACATAACTTTTTTGAGAAACCCTGAATTAGTTACTGATTGTATAGTTTTTATCAGTGGATTGTGTAGGGTGAACGATTCATTTAACTTGAGGCCGCGAGTTCCGTAGATATATAAAGCACATCCAGTAGCTACTTAATCTACAGGAAAATAATAACTTTTTAATAACAAAATATCTTAAAATGTAGCTGGACCTAGATCTGACTTATACGCCTTGTTTATTAGAAGCAGGGAGTCATTGAGAGGCGAGGAAAAGCTTTAATAACTGATTAAGCAGTTTTTGTCTTTATTATAGTACCTAGATAATATCCGAAGCTAGTGAAAAATATAGAAAACAAAATACATATCTTTAATTCAATCGTTTGGTTTTTTGAATAGTAATCAATTAAGTAAAATATTCTTGAAAATGTTAATAAACATGCGATTAGAGATGTTTTTTATTCTATATTTTTCAGTAGCTTTAGATATTTTTTAAGGGTTATAAAAAAGACACAAACTTGTTGTCCAATTAACAAACAGGACGTATAAGTCAGATCTCGATCCAGCCATAATTTAAGAGATTTTTTATTAAAAAGTTGATTTCTTCCTCTATATTCAGTAGCTACTAGATGTGCTATATACAGGGTGATTCAGAACAGGTGGAGGACCCGTAAACTGGAGATTCCGGACAACATTCTAAGACCAACAGTGTTAGAAAAAAAAGTCAGGGTATGATAGTGCTCAAGTTATGGACCATTGAAGTTGACCAATCACAACGCAGAATTTCAAATTGACCATTTTTTTTAAATCTAGGTTGTTGCGAACAAACTTTGTCTACTTATTTGGTCCACTAGATTCTAAATGATTCTGATAAATGTCAGTTTGGCACTTTTTAATTACATTGAATTTGTTGCAATTTATCACGTAAAATGTATTCAAATGAAGAGTATTGTGAAATGTTATTGATGTACGGCGAATGTAGACGAAATGCAAATGAGGCGGCAAGAAGATACGCATTGCGTTTTCATCACATTTTACGTGATGAATTGCAACAAAATCAGTGTAATTAAAAAGTGTCAAACTGACATTTATCAGAATCATTTAGAATATAGTGGACCAAATAAGTTGAAAAAGTTTGTTCGCAACAACCTAGATTTAAAAAAAATGGTCAATTTGAAATTCTGCGTTGTGATTGGTCAACTTCAATGGTCCATAACTTGAGCACTATCATACCCTGACATTTTTTTCTAACACTGTTGGTCTTAGAATGTTGTCCGGGATCTTCAGTTTACGGGTCCTCCACCTGTTCTGAATCACCCTGTATATTTCCTGAACTCTCTCCTTTAAAAGGTAACTTTTCAAAAACGAAGTGGTTTAGAAAATGTTTGCCTAAATTTCTTTTCGGATGATTTCTTTGAAAAAATAATGTAGACCGTCAAATAACCTTGAAAACGCGCCATCCAACAAAGATATAATCTGACTTTTTTGTTCTGAGCCAACTCAGCCAACTTTTATTTGAAAAACATTTTTCTTAAACCCACCGTTTTTGAAAAGAATCACTTTTTATCACCCTCTAGGTAATTGAGAGATTTGATTTGGTAAACTGCAGATTTTCTTTCTCATATCGAGAATTAATCTGAGATGACAATACAGGGGGTCCATTTACGTGTCACAGCGGAAGTCCGGCTCACCAAAATTCCGCCTGAAATGTGTGAAAGAGCTATTTCTGTGTCACATGTGAGAGTCCGCTCGGACTTATCAGACGAAAGTCCGTTTTGTCGCAGTGTCCCAACACTAACAAAACTTCGATTCTTTTCAATTACCTCAGCCAAACTTTTGTCTTGCTTTGCCACTCGTGCATTAGCTGGCGTCAGAAAATTCCATGCCAACTAATGCATTCGTAAGCTCGACGAAATTTCTGGAAATAATTTGAGCACTTATGAAAGAAAGTATTAAAATTCAGAAAGTAAGTTTAGAACTAAAATAGCAATGTAGAAATTCAGAAACAAAATTTAACGGTTCAAAAATTATATATCAATATTTTATCGACACTAAATACTATAAGAGAAGATTTTTATAATTAAGGCTCCCTTAGTTGGGTGTTTGCAACCAGTAATGGACGAAAAAATTTAATGTGAAATAAATTTATATTAGCGTTTGTCGATCTTTTGTTATCAAAACATGTTAAAAATAATAAAGATATACTTAGTGTGCACTAGTGCAACCTATTGAAAATCTTTATTATAGTTTATTGCGTGCAGGAGCTTGGACTTTTCATTTCGCTAAATATTTATCAATTTTGCTTCTATTTCATTTTTTATTTTTTATCCGATTTTGATGTGTGATACATCAATGGGTTTAGAAAACATGTGCCTTTAATAAAATAGAAAGAAAAAGTCCTTTAAAGTAATGTATATTTAATAATAAATAGTTGAAGTTTAATAGATAAACTTCATTATGTTTCAACCATTTCTTATTAAATATATATTACGTTAAAGGACTTTTTCTTTCTATTTTCTTAAAGACACATGTTTTCTAAACCCATTGATGTATCACACATCAAAATCAGATAAAAAATAAAAGTGAAATAGAAGCAAAACTGATAAATGTTTAGCGAAATTAAAATTCCTGGCTCCTGCACGCAATAAACTATAATGAAGATTTTCAATAGGTTGCACTAGTGCACACTAAGTATATCTTTATTATTTTTAACATGTTTTGATAACAAAAGATCGACAAACGCTAATATAAATTTATTTCACATTAAATTTTTTGGTGCATTACTGGTTGCAAACACCCGACTAAGGGAGCCTTAATATGGATAAAATGTAATATCGATAAAATAATAAATGTTCTGTTAAATATTGTTCTCGTAATTCAATTTTATAAATGGAACAAGATTTTTTTCCACTACTACTAATATATCGATGCTTTGCATCTCGGAATATACATGTGCTCGCGCTAGAAATTTGTCTTCACAACCTTGTTGTATAATATGCTATTTCAGTGCCCAAAAATTCAAATTCATAGTTTTTACCCCTGGATTTCACATGCCGACTTCCGCATCGCACGTAAATAGGCCCCGAGAATAATTCGACTTTCATTAGTATGAAAACAAAAACCGGCATGATTAGTTTGTTTGCATGTTTGATTTTGATTCTTTTGCATGCTTAGAAGTGTCCCCAGTAGAAAATTTCTTGAGAGCAGAAAGAGTTTCGTTGAACCGCAACCAACGTAAGTACCCATAGACATAAGAATAGTAATGCTTTTGCTTGTGCTTTTCATGCTTTTTTTTTGTTATCGCTGCAGTGATATTATTACAGATACCGTATGGTTGACATAAAAAGATTATTTAAAGATATGTTGAAATTAACAAGTAGGTCCTTTTCAGATTTTGTACGAGCTACACATGGAACAACTATGTATCGTACTAATAATCATTTTGGATTTCCCAAAGGCTCTTACATTGCTCCTAATCCTACACATTTTCATGTTGTCCGGCAAATGCAGCTTGCTAAACTCATGCGGCCATTGCTAGTAACGCTAAATGCGACTAAAAAGAATTCACAATCTGTTGATCAGCATAAAATTGAAAATAATCACAATGCACAAGTTTCTGTCAATTTAGCCGATTCACATTCAATTTCCGTAGATATTTCATTAGATACAGTTAAGAAGTTTATTATGCCATTTATACGGGCTTTTAATTTGGAATTTCCTTTATTGAATAATGCATCAAGCCAAACATGTTATATGAATAACTTTGAGAGAAAGTTCGATTTTGAGAATCTGTCTGCACACACACCCTTACTTGAGTATCGCAGCCATAATAATGCATGTAACCTTACTGATTCAAGTACTTCTTTTGAACAAGAGATAATGCAAAAATTACATGACAGCTTGGTAAACGATTTAAATGGTAGTATCACCGATTCTGAATCTAGTGTTGTTATTGCGGAAACTAATTTATTTGCTGAGTTACCGTTTCATTCGTGCGGCTACCTTTCGGAAAACAATCATACTAAGACGCTAGAGAGCGACTTAGCAGCTTTAAAATCGGCCCTTAAGCATGCTAGACTTATCAATCGTTTCTCAGTTCTGAATGTCTCCCAAGATGAGGGTATCGAAGATTGCATATCACAAAATTCATTGAATGAAGCGAAAATCGATTTGAATTACACATATTCGATTCCCGAAGTCGATGAAAATGTTTTAAAGTTATCGAAGATTATTTTCGAGTACATAACGAAACAGTGTTACGAAGTGAAAGAATTGATTTTCTTTCCGGAAGTATTGCACGATCCGAATCTTATAAAACTATTGGACGAGTTAAAATGTTTATATTATGAAGGGTTTGGTAACGTTCTGTCAGGTGAAGAGAAAAACGAATTGCGTGTTAAGTTATTTACTTGCGTCATGAAATTATTGCAGGCCAACGAAAATGGTTCATCTGACCAAATGGGTATTTCGGATAAGCTTTTTACTACATCGGAATTTCTTTCCGATATTTTGGATCATTTCTTCATTATAATCTACACAGATAGTGTGACTAGTAATGGCGATCAAAATTTTTCAAATTTCACCCGCAAATTTAACGACGTTTCGCATTTGAATTCGACACCCGATTTTAATATGAACGAATGTAACTCGGATGAAGTAACGGTTTTTAAAAAAGATTCTCCAAACAAGTCTCGCTCTGAAACTTTTTGGGTTGCTATTTCGCCGATTCGTAAATATACTAATATTGACGAGACTCCTTTAAAGCCTCTATTTGGTTATCAGTCTATGAAAAACCATAAACAATTTGCTAGTCGTTTAAGTCCAATTCTCGAAGAATCGCGTTGCAATTTGTTCAACGTGTCGAAAGAAGAAGCAGCACAAATTTTTGGTGATACTAGCCAAGATAAATGTCGAATTATTGACGATAGTTTAAGCAGTGAGGAGAGTGATATTGAGGACGTGAACAAAGAAAACTTTGATATACCTTTCATGCGGCCAGACATTCGGGTTGTTGTACAAAACGATGTTAATTTCTTTCGCACCAGAACCATTGATACTGCCTCATTTGTCAAATCTGATACGGTTGTTTTTAATAGAAACCCTTTGAAAGAATTGAATACTCCTAACGAGCAAGTCCCGATTGACGATCCAAATTATGAGTCTGAAGGAAATTGGATGGGTTTTGAATCGGCTAAATTTTAAGCACACTATTTTTGTATTCATTTAATCTCCTAATATTTAAGTTCAGTATTTGTAGTTTTTATTTCTTGTTCTTTGTCGTTTGTTTTTAATTTTATATAGTTTTTGTATTTTTTGTTCGACTTGTTTCTGCGTTCGAATAATAAAAATATTTAAAGCTCATGTGTATAATAGACTGGCTAAATTTTCTGATGACGATGAAGGTACAAGGTTTTATAATAGTTTGGAATGCTTATGTAAGTTTGTAAATAAAATATATTATTTATTTATATAAATTAGGCGTTTTTAATCAATCAGCTATTTGAATTTATAGGTGAAAATACAATCAATGGCGACCAATCAGATGCCCATATGAGTACTCTATCTCAAAGCAGTAGAGAGGTAATTTAGAGAATGTTTGAGTCTCAAGCTAATTTTTAATGTTGAAAAATTTGTATTAATTGATTTTTCTAAAGCAGGATCGTTCTGTATCTGAAGGGTCTCCGAAGAAAGACAAGAAAAAGAAGAAAGGTTTGCGAACACCTTCATTCCTTAAAAAGAAAAAGGAAAAGAAAATTCGTGAAGCATAGGTAACTTATTTCTGGAAAAATGTATTTTTTTCCCATTTTACGTTTACAATAAAGCTATTATACCACCAAAAGGGGTGCTCCAATAAACAGTACATTGAATGTGTTTCATAAGTCAAATTGTTGCACCATCCGTGTTTTAGAACGTTTTCCAAACTTGGACTGCGTGCAATAGTACTTGTTTTATGAAAGTTGTTCTTTAATCTGCTATTTTCTATTTTACATCTATAATATAACCGTTATGCTTCAGATGTAGTGCTATAATAGCTTTTTTATAATTTTGTGTAAAAATTACGTCTTTTTGACTGTATTTTCAGTATCCACATGGCCAAGTTTTTTGCACAAGTGCCGCTTTTACGCACTAGTGCCTAAAAATGAAACTATTTACGCACCCACTAGTGCCTAAAAGTGACCTTTTGAGTAATTATACTTATTATTTTGAACAATGCAGTAAAAAAATACGAACTTTGAAAAAATGATTTAAGCAAAAGTTTAAGAAAGAACTTCCTTTTTAAAAATGCAATTAAATTTGTGTACTTACTAATATCAACATTTTTATTTAGATAAATTGTTGTACCAAACATTGAATAAGTACTCCCATAAAGTAGAAGGTTTCAGTTTAAAAGATATCTCGGAAAAATACGCCAGTTGACGCACTTTTTCTGTTCTGTTTTCTGCACCAATTTTCAAACTTGGTACAAGCCAATTCATGTCTTTCTTGATTTTTGGTTTTGTATTAGAATTCTTTGAATCACTAATTTTAATATTTAATAACTGTTTTACACAAAACCTTAGAACTGCTTTGACAAATTGAATTATTCAGTTTTACTAAAAAATGACACTGGCTCTACAACACAACTACTTGATATTTAGAATTTTAAATTATTTAATAAAAAAAAATAGGCGCAATAACAATATTTATCGACAACTTCTATGAAAAGTACAACTTTGCCATATCCATTCAACGAGAGAAAGTGTCAATATTTCTGTCTAGAAAGCTCAAGTACTTTACCTGACCCCAGCTAGGTCAGAAGGCCTAGTAGGAATCAGGTAAATACTTTACCTGTCTAGACAGACAAAGTGACTCAATCTTTTAAGTCACTTTGGACACAAGAGATTGATTTTATTCAACTTTCGTTGAATAAGAGTGGAATAGTTGTACTTTTTGTAATGTAGTCGATAAAGTCTTGTATGCAACACGCCAGTAAAGTGTCATTATCGAACTCGTTTGCTCTCTAAACGGTTTTATAAAATACCACTTTACTGTCTTGTCACATAATGTAATTATGTAACAATACAGTAAACTGACACTCGCTTGATTGCAAACCTCGGCTCGCAATCCAAATTCGTTCGATAAAGACTTTATTTTGCTCCTTAGTAGGCCTATTTAGATCGTTTGAGACTTTACCTGCCGAGACAGATAAGGTGTCACTTTCTCTCGGTATTTGTTGTAGTTGTATTTTCAATAGTGGTAGTCGATAAATAGCTATTATCCAACACCTTCATATAATCTAGTTATTCATTCACTTTTATTTAAGCTGGCCTGTAACTAGTGAGTTAAAGTACTTTATCTAAATCTCACTGGTGAGTTAAAGCCCTTTATCTTACTTTCACTAGTGAGAAAAATACCACATTATAGTTAACATGGTAAATTGATTTTAAATTACCTCTCGGTTCTATTTCTCAAACTCACACGTTTAATTAGTTTGTTCTCCCTAGTGATAATCATTGGTTTACCAGCACCCACTCGGATTATGGTATATAACATTATATTATATAACATTATGGTAAATTTATTGTAAAATTTATATCAAATTGATTTACCTAACTATAATATTTTTACGATTGTCATTTATGTTGTCATAATATGCACATAATTTGTACACATAAATGTCACACACATTAGCAGCTGATGGCGGTCATTAGTGTCAAGTGTCATTCAAGAATGTAAACAATAGAATGAAATACGGGAGGCTCATGTTGCTATTCTCGATTTGGTCAACAAACGTATACTCAGACTTTTATGTTATGCCCTATTGTAACGAATGCGCCAGACGTACGTGTCTATTAGCGAATAAGACTACCGATGAGGGAGCCACTGCATGCAGTTTGTTTTGATTGGTTGTTTGGCAAATGCATAATTGTAAGGTTAAGCATTCGTTTTTCGCGTTTTTTTGAATTTAGCCTCCAAATATAAAAACTTACAACAAAAATCTCTGATACACTCAATTTTTTGATTATAGCATATATTAAAAATTCAAGAAATTGCACTGATGTGTGATGTATGATAAAAATCACAGTTTAAATCAGTTTTAATTAAGAATTCCAAGTAAAGCAATGCCGAACTTGTCAAAGCACTATATTAACTGACAGTTGACACTCAAAACATTAGAAGTTCCAAGTTTCACCACAGATGTCACTTTGTTTTCTTTACTCGATAATTGCTACGCTGTGCCAGCGCATTATAGTATATGCTAGAATACACTAGTACATATGTCTGCCAGCACATATGACCTCACAGCTTTTATGAACACAAAGAATGTGAATAACAAAGAAGTTAGATGCACGTAGGTCTTTCGTCTTGTTGTGATTCAGTGCCGTAGTTTGAATATAATCTTATATTTTTGTATAAAAGCTTGTTTGCAAAGCAGCAGCGTGCATGCTGCTACTTTAAAGATACGCTAGGCTACTGGTAAACTTTTACATGTCCTTCAATTGACTTGGTTCAGGCGCATCCAGCCGACATTCTATAGGTCATCACAAAAAAGTCAGAGTATACGTAAACCACGTCCACTATTGCACACTAGATTTGAAAAACATTTTTTTATCGGTCATATTTTGAAAGCTAATAGGAACCAATTTTAAATAGTGATATACATTCTAGAAACATTAATCTACTCTTTTATAGTGAAACCTATTCTGTTCTGACCTGTGGGCTCTCAGCTGATTCCGCCTGCACCAAATCAATTGAAGGACATGTAAAAAAATTTCCAGCAAAATAAAAGATTATATTCATACGACGGCACTGAACGACAAGACGAAAGACATACGTGCATGTAACTTCTTTGTCTTTCACATTGATTGTATTCATAAAATCTGGGAAGTCATGTCGCAGCGGTGGCAGACGTACGTTCCTGTTATTGTTAGCATATACTGTAGCGCATTCGATACCACAGGTCAGAACGTAAACGACTTGACATTAATGGAACAAAATTTTTATAGTTCATTGTAAAAAAAAGATACAGCTACTCAAAGTTAATATAGTTGATATTTCAAATACAAAATAACATAAATGACACTTTGTCCATTACAATCGCAGACAAATGAATTTAGATTATATATCAGTTTAAATATTGAAAATTGATACTTTAGTTTTTAAAATTGTCGTACACCCGATTTGAATTTTTTTTATCATATTTTGAACGAAAATCATCGTTAGAGTGCTTGTTGTTCTAGTGCTCGGTAGATTCTCATTTTCAGCTATACGGACGCTCAAACGCAAGATAGCTTCGAAGATGGCTTGTTGCGTCTCATTTCAACACATGCAAATATACTCCAATTCTAGTCTCATGCTAATATTTGTGTCCTAACTCTAATAAAAGAGATGAAGGGTATCGTTTGTCGCTTCCACAATTTGCGTTTACCGTTAGCTTTAAAAAGTCAATCTGACGTTCTTGAGCGTATAATATTACGCTTCATGACTATATACGTCAAATACGTTCATGGTTTCCCATAAGTTTGGGCGTTCTGTGTCACTTACATCAGATAATTAATTCAAACAATTGTATTGATTAAAATTGATAATAATTATATTTTTGGGTTAGCAATTTGAATTTTATGAATTATGCTGGAGTTGTAGCGTGTGAAGCCGGCTGTTATTTGCAATCAATCGCGTGAGTTTAAATTTTATGGGCGTTTCTGCCGTACGTTTGTTCGTCAAATAGATTATAGTTCAATTTTTGTTTTTTTTTAGTAGGTAGTAAAATTGAACAAAATTGTGCCTCATAAGTCAAATTATTGCATTCGTTCTTTGGAACTTTTCCCGTTGAATCGCGTTCTATTCTAGCACTTGTGCAATCAAACTGGCCTTATGGATCGCGTTCTTTAACATACCATATTTTGATATCCTTGATTTGATTTTCTGTAGGCACTGCCTTCCAAATGTTTTTAAATTGCCTCCATCGACTGCCAAGCGACTCCTGTTTTTTAGTTGAGGAACTATTTATGTTGTATCGACCGCATCGGCGTAAATTTTGCACTAAATGTGACATATACGGCGGACTACTTCTGCATTGGTCTAAATTTGAAACACAAATTAATAAAAATTTATATAAATTATATTTTAGCTTTATCTGTACAGGTATCAATAATTAAAGATATGTAATTATATTGATTAACTTTTAAAGTGCGAAAAAAATAGTGGTGGAA
>CAUVYR010000283.1:0-18000 GCA_963556235.1 Cryptophagus acutangulus | reverse complement strand
TGTATATTTTCGTTCGAAGTATATTATTTATATTGAGATTAACGGAAAACGGGATTTAAGTGTTGTGTACCGAATTGTAATAACCGTTCTAATATGATCATGCATACAATGCCAAGTAACAATGATGTAAGTTAAAAATATAAAGAAATTGGAATGCTATTAAACAAATAATCTATTTCAGTTGTTTAGTAAATGCTAAATGGTGTAATGCTGTGGGAAGAATTGATTTGCTAGAAAAAACTGTGAAACAACTAAAGAATATTTTGATTTGCTATCTTCATTTTGCGGATGAAGACATATAGGAAATATCGAAGAACCGATTTCTATTTATTTAGTATTGTATTTATTATTTATATATAATAAATATATTATATTATATTATGAATGTTATTTGCAGCAAAAGTAAATGTTATTTTGTAAATTTTAAACTTAATTTTATTAGTATAATATTGATAGTAATAAAATTAATATTTTCTTTAGAGTAAGTAAATATTAATTTTATTAGCTTTAATATTATACTAATAAACTTAAATTTAAAATTTAGAAATAACATTTATTTTTGCAAAAAACCCATTAATTCAAATTTCCCTCCAACAAACCAATTTGAATTACCCGCCAAAATGTACGCTAGTGGCGCCAGCACTGAAGTGTTGCCTCTATGAACTAGGCAACTCTTAGTGACGTATGGTAGTAAGAGATAGCTATCTACATTTTCTCTTATCTATGCCTATAGGTATGTATTTTTGACCCGCTACAATACTCCCCCCGGAGTAAGATGGTTTATTGTGAATCGTTTACGTTTTTTCTCGGACCGCAATATTTCCTTACCAATGGAACTGTTGCTGCATCACTGTCTGTTCTTTCGACGAATGCTGGTTTGAGTCGTTCAGTAGAAATAACAATTGACTTTCCATTTTTGTCTATCTTGAAATTGAAATCAGACATTCGCTCAATAATTCTGAATGGTCCTTCATATGGCGCCTCTAACAGGGTTTTAACACTATCGATGCGTACGAAAACGTGCGAGCAGTCAAACATGTTTTTATGAACGAAATTAACTATGCGGTTATGGTGCGCCGTAGGTTGAGGTCGAATGGCTTTCATTTGTTCTCGAATTTGCTCTACACAAATTTGCGGATCTGGTGGCTTTTCTTCGTTAACAAAAAGTTCACCTGGTAGGCGTAACGATGTTTTATAAACCATTTCGGCTGCGGTGGCTTTAATGTCTTCTTTGAAACTAGATCGGAGTCCCAGCATCACCGTAGTTAAAACCTCAACCCAGTTTTTTGACTCATGACATCGTATAGCTGTCTTGAGCGATCTATGCCAACGTTCTATCAATCCGTTCGCCGCTGGATGATACGCCGTTGTGCGAATTCTCTCACAACCAATTAAATTTGTCAGAGATTTAAATAACACCGATTTAAATTGCGAACCCTGGTCCGTGGTAATCGTGGCTGGTGCTCCAAATCTGGCTACCCAACTCGCATAAAACTTTCTAACTATCACTTCACTGGTTATGCCTACTAACGGTGTCGTTTCTGGCTACCGTGTGAATCTATCGATCATCGTTAGGCAGTAACGATGTCCTTGCGAAGGTGGTAGCGGACCTACGATATCTATGTGGATATAACTAAATCTGGCATCCGGTGTTGGAATGTGTTGCGGAACGTTTCTAGTATGTTGTGGGATTTTGTTGCGTTGGCAAGTAATACATGTTCGAACCCATTCTGTCACATTTTTTTGCATCCTGGGCCAAACAAAGCGATTATCGATAAGCTTTTGTGTTGCTCTGACTCCAGGGTGAAATAAATTGTGAGCAATATCCAAGACACGTCTTCTTAAAGCTGTTGGTACATATGGTCGAGTTTCGTCGGTCGAGATATCGCAATAAATAATTTTCTCCGATTCATCAATTTGCACTTGCCTCAGCTTTAATGATGTGTTTGATTGCAACAGGTGTTGAAGTTCTTCGTCATGGTTTTGTCCTATCACTAAGTCATCTGTAGTAATGTGTACAGGCAGGTCGATTACTTGTAACCGTGATAACGCGTCTGGTGCAATGTTATCTTTACCCGCAATATGCTGAATTCTGGTGGTAAACTGACCGATAAAATTCAGTTGTCGGAGCTGGCCTAGGAGATGCTCTGTCCGATTTTTGTTGGAAAGCAAAGGTAATTGGCTTGTGATCCGTGCAAATAATTAAATTTTGGCTTTCTACCATAAAGCGAAAGAATTTGAGGCTTTCATATATTGCTATCAGTTCTCTATCATATGCACTATAATTGAGTTGCGAAGTGCTGAGTTTTCGGAAGAAGAAACTCAGTGGTTGCCATTTACCTTTGTGGAGTTGTTCTACCACAGCTCCCATTGACGTGTTAGAAGCATCGGTAGTCAATGCAAGCGTTGCGCCTTCAATGGGATGGGATAGCAATGATGCCTGGGCTATTTGTTGTTTACACGCATTGAAACTCGCATTAGCTGCTGTGGTCCAGACAACTGGTCGTTTGTCTTGTTTTGATGCGCCATGCAGCAACTGATGTAGTGGACCTTGTGTATCTGCTGCGTTTTTTATAAAACGCCGGTAGAAATTAATTATACCAAGAAATCGTCTAAGTTCTGACAGATTGAAAGGTTTAGTATAATTAGAAATTGCGTCTACTCTCTCCGGTAAAGGACTAGTACCGTGGGCATTGATGAGGTATTCCAAGTATTCCACCTGAGTCTTACCGAACACGCATTTAGCCACATTAATTGTGACGCCGAATTGTACTAAACGTTCAAATATAAGTTTAAGATGCTGTGCATGCTCTTCCGTGGATGTAGATGCTACTAATATATTGTCTTATATAGCAGTACACAAAGTCGAATCCTCGTAAAATGTTGTCCATGAATCGTTGGAAAGTCTGCGTGGCATTGCATAGGCCAAATGTCATGACGGTACATTCAAACAAACCGAACGGAGTGATTACTGCAGTTTTTGGTACATCTTGCTCAGCGACTGGAACTTGATGAGAGGCTCGAATTAAGTCTATAGTTGAAAACACTGATTTACCTTGGATGTGATGCGCAAAGTCTTAAATGTGGACTATAGGATATTTGTCCGGAACAGTGATTGCGTTTAGTCTCCTATAGTCCCCACATGGACGCCACTCGCCGGACTTCTTTGGTACAAGATGCAGTGGACTGGCCCATGGGCTGTTCGATGGTCGGTACCAACCTTTTTCAATCATGTAATCAAACTCACTCTTTGCGGCTTTCAATTTTTTGGGCAACAAACGGCGGGGTCGTTCGGCTACAGGGGTTCCTCTAGTTGTGATATGATGAACTACTCCGTGTTGCGTTGTGGGTGTCTGAAAGTTAACTGGTTTTGTTACTTCGATATGTTCTTCCAGAATCTTCTGGTAAATATCATTGTAGTTAGCCAGCGTCGATATAGTCTGATGATCTTGTTTGTTGAGATTGGCAACAGCATAAAGTTTCGTATTGGTATCGACTAATCTTTGGTGTCGTAAGTCTACTAGTAGACCGTAATGTTTCAAAAATTTAGCTCCGATGATAGGGCGTGATACGTCTGCAACAGTAAACTGCCATTTAAACGATCGCCGTAGCATAAGGTCGAGCTCAAAAAAATTTTTCGCGGTACGTATTGATTGGCGTTCCGTTGGCAGCGAATAGTTTAAAAATAGACCGAGTACTTAATAAATTTGATTTAATGCGAGGGAGTACAGATAAATCAGCTTCGGTATCGACTAGGAAACTGATACCATTTTTCTCATCCATAACAATTAGACGGTTGTTATTTGAATGATCGTCGTCACTAGCCGTCATCAAGTGCGACGAAGCAGCTAGTTTCCCTGCGGCTGGGACGCTTGGTAGCTGCACGGTTGCCTACACTTACGGGCACTGGTTCCGAACCGATAATGGTAGTAACCTTAGATCATGGAAGACTAGATTGCTAAAAGAGAGAAATTTCTAATCGGCTCAAGTAGAGTGAGATGAAATCAGTTAACTCCGCCCCATGATACTGACTCCGCCTTTATACCATTCACTTCCGGGCGCGTATTTTAAATTTCAAATACTATTAAATACTATCTGCAATTTATTGTTGTAAATTTATTTAATTTTGAACACATAAAAAATCTTTAAATGCATTTCTGCGGTACTTCTTTCCTAATTATATTATTAAACAAAGTGAAAATATAATGAAAAAAGTACTTTCAAATTTATTGAAGGTATGCTGCCGGTTTTCAGAGTACGTCTGGTGCTGTTGTGTATTGAAATTTCAAAACAACATTCTTGAAACTGATGCCCACAAATTTGAGTAAACTTTGTGATCTTTGACGGTTCTATTCCTATGATATTACACCATTGCTCTGCTTTTACATTGTTTTATGGAAACCTAAACAAAAATACGAATATAGTAAGCTAGTCATGGCAAAACAAACAAATTACTTACTTATGATAAGAAAGGCCACTTTTTTTACTTAAAAAAGTTGAATTAAACTAAAACAATAATATAAACACGAAATAACACAGCAAATAACATAAACTAATCACAAAAACTAAATTGTACAACGATGGTCGATGAACAATTTAGCAAAATGCGAGCTCTTAACAAGCAAAGCCAAGAAGAAAAAGTAAACATTACCCAATATTGACATTTAACCGGATATGACGAAAATAGGAGGAGTTTCTAAAATAGAAGCTTGTTATACGTTACTTGAATTGGACTACTTGGCTCTATCTCACTTTTTTTATTACGAGGGCTACTCCTTATCTGACGCATTGGCTAGAAAACTGTATTAACAATCCAGTATTCCATGATCTAAGGTAGTAACAGTATTCGTTGTTGTCACCGCGGTCTGCTGAACGCCTTCTTGATTGGAATGTACTTAGCTCTTCTCTACGATCAAACCGGTCTAGTCGCTTGGTTAAAGCGTCTATTTGAAGGGACAATTTCGTGGTATCGATGCATGTAGATGTAGTCGGTTGCGTTTCGGTTTGAAATACTACGTATGTTTGTGACGGCCGCTGTGCTTCCATAACGCGATCCGCCAAAATTGCTAACAAATCTAGATCCTGACTGACTTTAATAATTATATTAAGAATAATACCACAATGAATAAGCCAAACCGAGAAAGAAAAACTCCGAAGTATTTGGAAAGTTTTGTTCCAAAATAATGCTAGGGAGAATGTGGTGAACTTATATTATATATTATTTCTATTGTTTTATCTATTAATTAGAATTGTCAATGTCAAGTTACTGTATGTTCAATTTAGCTGAATAAAGTTTAGTTTTACAAAGGTTTATTCATTATAAAAACTATATACAATTCCTAAGGTTTATTATTATTATACTTGTATTTTTCTTATATATCATCTTCTTTATATTTAGCCTGATGATGAGTTTATAAAAACTCGAAACACTGTTGCAAAAAACGTTTTATTTATTGATTTAATAAATTTTATTTAAATTGTAAAGAGACATCTATTTTTTAATAAATTAAGCAAAACTTTGCTTGAAACTTGAAAAAATGTAGTCGCATTTTGAAAATAGAAAGGATTTGTTGTGGCGATTTGCAACTTACAAGTAATTCAGAACAGTTGGGTGAATATCACTCGAACTGCTACTATAAGTTGACCGCTTTTAACCCAAAATACCGAAAGGAATTTAAAGCTTTTTGCGCTACACGAAATGTTGTAAGTATATTTGGTTTTAATAATTAAAATGTATATTGTTCATATACACTTATTGCAATACATAATATAGGTCTTATAACATAAGTTGTCCAAGTAGTGGGGTTGCAAATCGACACATTTGCGACAAACTCGTGTATTTGCTGTACAACCAGACTTCCTTTTTACTACGCTACGCGCAGATTTTGACAAATACTTGGACAGCTTATCTTGTAAGGCCTGCAATTAAATTATTGTCGGACCTGTAAATAATTACTCGGGATTTTTTATAGAAACACCGATTTGCAACCTCTACCCCCAAACAGAAAATAAACAGTGCACAGACGAGTGCTTGTGATGAAATGTCTTTGACTTCATCTGTTCCTGTGTCTGCGACCACTTCGGCCTTGACTTCATCTACGTGTACCAATGAATTTTTGAATGACGGAACTCCACTTGCATCGATTTTTTCAACTGAATTTACCACCTATACTAACTCCAATATATAGACGAGTGCTAGTCATGAAATGTCTTCAACTTCCTCTGCTTTTGTATTTGCAACTAATTCGGCTTTGATTAAGTCTACCAATCAATCTGTGAATGACGGAACTCCGCTTAGATCAAATTTTGTAACTGCATTTACTGCTTCTATAAAACCAATTGAATCTACAGAAACTCTTGTCCTGTCACCACACACCCTCAAATGGTTATCATCAACCACCAGGGGTACACCACCAATCCCTGCACAATTACCATCAATTGCCTCGCAAACTTCATCCGGAGATCAAAGTAAATGGAAGACTGTATGTATTTTTTGTATAAGTGTGCATGAAAAAGTGGGGGGTTGTGAAATTCTCGTCGTTACATGTACATCCAAAATTACGCAAAAATTTATCAAAAGATGCGTAAAGATAAAAAATGACTCTGAGATGCTGAATACTTGGAATACATGTTAGGTTTTTCATATCATTAACCCGTTTTTAGTTAATTATCGGAAAATTGGTAATACAGAACAACAAAAAACACAGTGGCATAAAATTAGAGACATTCACGTTGCCGCTTTCGAGGTCTTCTCTGAAGAATATCTGAAAAAAGAAATTCTTCAAGTGGTGATGTAATAGCGTTACATTCCTCCTCAAAAATTTGAAATAAGAAAGTCGTACACAAAGTCGACATTCATATGTAACAATTGTTGGACGATTCTGTGCTTAATCACGTCACAGAAGAAACGAAACTTGAACAGGTTTGATATGAACTTCGGAACGCGGTCAAAGCTATCGAGGCTAAAAAGTTACCACAAAAATTGAATGCGCAGCATATAGTAAAAGGAGAGTGTAACACCTCAGACAAGCTATTCCAGTTTATGTGCAACCTGATTCAAAGACCAGATGTACTTCGTTGAAATAATGAAGAAGACTACTTTAGAATTCAATCTTTATGTCACGATATCATCTACAGTATTTCCAAGAGTAGAATTAAACCGTCTAAGCATTTAATGTTGGTTCTTGCCATGAAATTGTTAACAAGCAGCAGGAAAGTTTTGACCATCTTAAATAGATACGGACACACTGTAGAGTATCACGCTGCAGAAGAACTGGAAAGGAAGTGACATATACCACCTACGAAAATTCCCAGTTGGTTCCCGATGGGATATATTCTTTTCGTGAACTCCCACTCATGTAGCCTACGGCAATTTTGATCGTTTTGTAGATACCTCAAACGGTAAAGATACTCTGCACGACACAGTAGGTATACTATATCAATTCGATACCAAAACTGATGTAGATTTTTCCGCTGGGCGCGACAATGACTCAAAAATGTATGCTTTGAACGCAGATGACAGTGTGGCCAATTATAGTTTGGAGTATCTAGTTCCCAGAAAAAGACACAGATTTGAGGAAATTCCGAATGATCTTAAACCGTACACCAAAAAACCAGATAGATACATTCTATTATTGCCCCTAAATATTTTCATATATAATGCAACAAGTAGCTGCTATCTTGCCGGCAATTTTTATCTGTCAGGTAGATAACGAGTAGCTGTTGCAACTCGCCACGAACGTTTAGGCAACAGCTACAAGTTTATCTGACTGATTTACCAAAAGGTGGCTGCCACGAGTTGTATTCGACAAGACAATCCAATGAATGACTTAAAATAAGAAAATCTGAGAAAATCAAGGTGCCTATTTGTATACAGTTTGTATCCTTTCTTGTTTGTATTCTGTATGTCAAAGTGACAAAATACATTTGTAATTTATAAGCTAAGCGAACAATTTCTAGCACTGCTGTTCACAATTTTGTTAGTGCAAGTACCGGGCAAGGAACGGAAATTGTATACATTAATTGCAATGTTAATAACTATCATTAATTAAGTATTATTTAGTGTATTAAATAGCGTTCTTCTTAACTTCGTTTCATTTTTTTTGACAGCGACAATTGTACTATTTTGACAGCGACAATCGAACATTTTTGACAGCAACAATCGAACATTTTTGACAGAGACAATAGCATATATAGGTTTCTTGTCAAAATAATAGCCTTCTTTTTAGTTTCACAGAGTAACATTATAGAACATGAATTGGATTGTCACTGCAATTTCAGAGAGCAGTCGAGATATTTGAGAAATCTCTTTGCACAAAATTTGATTTGGCCAATTTCAAGATTACTTATACCACGTGTACCAATGTGGATCGGTTTTAACATTCAAATTACAGTAGATATTTCTGAAATGCAAGTCGTTCATTATCTAACGTTTGATCAAACTACAAAAAGACAGACATGCAGTTCAGCGTATAGTTGAGACAATTTAAAACAATGTCAATCCATTGGATCCAAATTTAGAAAACAAAATATTTAATATTTCTACTGGCAAAGCCGCATCTCCCGTTGCATCGAATTTTTTTTTGACCGCGAATGAAATTGGATGAAATCAAAAATTGCAGTTTGCTAACAAATGCTGCAAGGATTCGAAGAATTTCAGAGATAGAATAACTCAAAACGGTCTTTGCTTCTGAAAATTTTGCTTCTGAATGTTTACGACGTCCTCAAATTCAGGGAGTAAAGCAGACGGTGATTGAGATGGAGAGACATATTTTCGGACCACTCTTAGCCATTGCTTTGGAAAAAAAGTAACTTAGACGTTTGTTTAGCATACCCGTTAACCCTCGCCCCACCAGCACTATGTCAATATTCAGGCGAAATGAACAAAACCGACCAGTCAGCTTTAGCAAAGCACTTAAAAAAAAGGATAAACCAGCTAAGTCCAGAGCTGTAAAAATGTAGATATAATTGATGGCTGTAGTAGTTGGTCCATTTCATCAAGTGGAGTTAATTATTATAATTTATTAAAAAATTGATGTCTCTCCACAATTTAAATAATATTTATTAAATAAATAAATATAACGTTTTTTGCAACAGTGTTTCGAGTTTTTATAAACTCATCATCAGGCTAAATATATTGAAGATGATATATAAAAAAGAAAATACAAGTATATTCATAACAAACCTTAGAAATTGTATATAGTTTTTTTAAAATATAAGATTAGACGTAAACGATTTTTTGACTTTTAAAGTATTGATTAAAATAAATGAATAAATATAAAACAAATTTTAATCAAAAAGGTAACGTTGATATTAAAAAATCTATAATAGTAGTATTGAAATCAAAAGTGTTATCATTTACACATATAGTATTTTTGATTTTAATTGATTTTTTAATTTCTAAAATTTCTAAATTGTTTAGTTTTTTTGTTTTTTGAGCAACTGTGTAATAATTTAACATTATAAATTGGTGAAAAATTGTGTTTAGTGTAAATGATATGATTAGCAAAATTAGATGAAGTATTATTATAATTTGTATTTTTGAAATTTTCAATTAATTTATTGTGTTCTTTAATTCTTAATTCAAGTGCCCGACCAGTTTGTCCTATGTATTCTACACTGCAATCGGCACATTTAAGGCAATAAACACCTGATTTTTTAAATAAAGGTTTTTTATCTTTAATTTTAACTATAGATGATTTAAGAGAGCAGTTTGTTTTTGAAAATTTACGGTCTTAAAAATTTATTGTTTGAAAATTTCAAAAATACAAATTATAATAACACCTTATCTAATTTTGCTAATCATATCATTTACACTAAACACAATTTTTCACCAATTTATAATGTTAAATTATTACACAGTTGCTCAAAAAACAAAAAACTAAACAATTTAGAAATTTTAGAAATTAAAAAATCAATTAAAAACAAAAATACTATATGTGTAAATGAAAACACTTTTGATTTCAATACTACTATTATAGATTTTTTAATATCAACGTTACCTTTTTGATTAAAATTTGTTTTATATTTATTCATTTATTTTAATCAATACTTTAAAAGTCAAAAAATCGTTTACGTCTAATCTTATATTTTAAAAAAACTATATACAATTTCTAAGGTTTGTTATTAATATACTAGTATTTTCTTTTTTATATATCATCTTCAATATATTTAGCCTGATGATGAGTTTATAAAAACTCGAAACACTGTTGCAAAAAACGTTATATTTATTTATTTAATAAGTATTATTTAAATTGTGGAGAGACATAAATTTTTTAATAAATTATAATTGATGGCGTTTATTTTCTTTACCTCGTAGGTAAATCGTTGCTTGAAACGTTTAAAACAGTTTCCAAAACAATTTTGACACGAATTTGCAACACTACATCATCAGATATTCATGTTATTTTTGGTAGATACTTTCTTTGTTCCATCAAAAACAACGAACGTGACAGACGAAAGGAGAACAAAGTACCGTATACTATTGTTGGACCAAAACATACGAGACCAACGGATTTTCTTAAAAGTTTAACAAATTGAAAATTAGTAATAAAAAACTTTTTTTACCGTAGAAGATGATTGCTTTCCCTACAAATCAGTTCATAATTGCATTGTACAAAAGAAAATGATTACACATGTTACTATGAAGAAGCCGAGATGAGAATTGTAGATCACATTGCGCAATTTGCCAAATCGCAACCTTGTTTCAAAATATTACTTATAGCAAACGATAATAATAGTATATTACAACCGAGTTGGGAATGATATTCATTACAGCCGAGGGCTAATATCTGACCGAGAGGCGAAGCCTCGAGGTCAGATATAAGCGCGAGGCTGTAATGAAATTCCCACCGAGGTATGTATACTACTTTATTCACAATCGAACAATTTATTATCAAAAAAATAATTAAAAATGTATGAATAAAAACACATTTTCGACCGTGGTGGAAATGCACTTTTCGATCAGCAAATCTGGAGTGAAATTGCAGTTGTCAAAACTCCAGTTCAAAACAAAAATACAGTGTTGCGTGTTGTTTTTTACGATAGTTCATTAATTTGTTGTGCTGTTGTACTAGATTAATCTTTAAATGTAATTAAAAGTGTGGAAATAGCGAAATACATTAAATACTTGTGTAAATTCTACTGTTGCAAGTGTCAAACAATCATATTTATTATTTGACAGTATTACGAACCTAGGTATGTAATGTTCAACTTCCCGACCTCTAAATCGTTGGTAATCACAACATTACAATAACGATTGTGAATAAAATACTTATCATCACGCTGGGTAACATCGAATATTTTCCTCACCTGTAAATATGTATGGCAGTTACGTCCAAAAAAAATGAAACTAATTCCGTAAATTGCTCACAACTATCCAAAATTTTGGTACCAGACTTATGTAAAGCTTTACCTGCCTTCCATGCTTTCACTGGTAGTGATTACACCTCTGCGTTTCATCGAAAGGGTAAAGTGTGACCGATTCAAGTATTGGAAAAGAATATATATTTTTAGAGAACATTTGCCTCCCTTTCCGACAAATCCGATATTTCCTACAAAGACAAAATGAATGCAATACAAGAATTTACTTCATGGATGTATTCTATTAAAAATTGTCAACTTGTCGATGCAGCTCGTCTGCAAATTTTTGAAAAAAAGTATGCGAACAAGAAAACTTCAGAGCAGATAGTAAAGAAAATTAAAGGCGTTGATTCAACCCAAATTCCATCTTGCTGGAAAACAATAAAGGAAATGTATTACGCACGATATTTGTTACTTCAATGTAGCCAAAAGCGAGTTTTCAAACTTTTGATAAACTAGATCCGACAATGTACAGGTGAAAAAAAAATTGAAAATGATTCCGTGCTCGGCTTTGAATTCAATTGGTTTGCTGGTGAACAAACGCCATTAAATGTTGACGATATTTTGCAATCGGCACCGCATCCTGACAATGCAAAAATCGTTGACGACATGGACAGTAATGTTAGTAGTTCCGATTCCGAAGTAATAGGTAATTGTAAGATTTAAAAATTATTGCATTGTACAATTTTTCACACCTATTTCAACTCGACAAAATGCTAAGATATAGGCTCAAGATATAGTTATCCTCGGCGTTTCGTGCCTTGGTCAACTATCTTATCTCTCGCCAGAAATGAAACAGTTTCCACGTCGGTTTGTTAATATATGTCTCATTACATTTGCCACAATTAATTTGTTGTGTAAATAATAATTAAAAATTTGATTATTGCAAAATCGTTTTTCCGCAATTAAATGCATAAAAAATGTCTTTAAACAACGCAAAGAGCCATAAAAATAATTGAAAAATAAAAGAGAAATGTCTACGCAAAGCAGTACCAAAAAGTACTAAAAAACATAGAATATTGTAGTTCCAATAATTCTTGGCTTGTTCATGATTATAGAACACTTTAATATGAATATACCACTGAAAAGTACAAATAAATTAATAAAATCCTAAAGAAAACAAGCTGTATATCTGCTACCTAGCTTGTTCCAGTTTCAGGCGCAGAGGCGGACTCGCTCCCGGCAAAACTTTGAGCCGTTCAGCATTACACACGGATATAATTAAGAACATGCTGACGACCATTTTTGTATCCAGGATCTATAAATTCAATATACATTTATGCGGTTACTCTATAACGAAGACAAGTCAATTATTGAGCGTGTTTGAGACGATCAGTCTAGGTCACGAAACCCCTCAAGAATATACTGAAAGACGTTTTCGTAATCCTTATATAATGTTTAAAATCTGGTGTGAATTTCACTCGGTTACCTTATGACAGAGATCACACTCAAAAATTAACTTGCTCAATAATTAGTTACCCCAATAACGATTGGGCTGAATGGCGGTTCCATATTGAGGTTTATACAAAGTATCCTTGTGAATTTTTTAGCCGGTTACCGATGACGAAGGCTTTTTTACGATGGCTTCTTAGACTATTAATATTACTAAATGAATACAGTTGTTAAAATTATTTAGTTGTAAAACAAAAACAATTATTATTAGTGTTAATAAATGCGATTTGGGATAAAATTTAATATTTTTTATTACTCGCGTGGTTATTTGCCTCGGCTTTTACCTCGGCAAATAATTTTCACATTAGTAATAAAAAATACGACTTTACTGTCTTGATACATAAATAACTATTTATTGATTGTAAAAATCGTTTAATTTCCATTTTATTTTTTGTAAACATTGCTTTAATATTCTTTTGGTACGTATTAATAATATTTAATATATTGTTATTTAATTTCAGAATGTTATAGTCATTGACAATGACTATGATTATATCATAGATTAGCAAGGTATAGATGGTTGACTCGCTCTAAAAACCCCTTCTCCTATTTTTGTTGATCCGTACTACTAGATATTGACACTATAGTCGCTAGTAACATTCTTGGCGGGCAGTTTGCATTTCTAAATTTTGTAGAAAAGTTGGGAATATCACTTAGAGAATCAAATTTTGTGTTTGAATTATATAAAAATTTCATCAATTAAAAATTTCATCAATTAAGTCATTACAAATGACATAATGGGGTATGTAATGATCTAGACAGAAACAATTAGGTTTAATATTACGATACAAAATACAACGACTATTATCCACTAATAATAATTAAATAATTGCAAAAAAAAACAATTAACAAGATAGGAAAGTTGAGAGTAGACAGTACCAATTAGGCAAGGGGCTAGATTTGGCTCCGGGGGAATCTCTGCCGTTAGGTATGGTTGAATGCGCCCAATGATTGAGTTATGATAATTGATTTTTAAGAAAGTACATGGGGCCCTTTTGCTAGTATTTGTTAACGACTGAGTTATGATAATTGGTTTTTAATAGTTTCAAAATTAATATTACAAAAATGTTATATAACTAATTACATAATGAATTTACTCATTAGCAATAAGTGAAATTTTAGTTAGAAACCGATATTACATTTTAACGTGTAGTGTAATGTTCTAATCTAATCGCGTCGATGATAGAAATAAAAAGAACACTTGGTAGGTTTTTAACAATGGTATTTATTTAGTAAAGTACAAGAGTTGAAACGTCCGAACGAGTGACAAAATAATAGTGTGTAAATTTTCTAAGTTCTAGAGTTTTTATAAACGATAGAATCATGTGACAATAATTCAGATAATACTTCTTAGGGAAAAACAATTCTTAGAACATTGGTGCTATTTTGCACATTCGGATATTAAATACATTGTTCGTAATAATATAATCTAATGTGGATGTGGAATATAATATTACGGGTTATCTATGATATTATATTGTACTAGGTTACAAAGTAGCAAAACATAATTATACAGTATGATTAATTAATACAAATATAAGTAATACAGGGTGGAACATAACATTCCTCCCCCCTTAAAATTAAGCACGGAGTTAATGTGCTATGGAATTAATACTTCTTCTTGATTTGGTTGCATGCGGGTTTCTATATGATTGCATGTCCATGTCTGACGTTGAAGGCTTGGACAGTGGTTGGTCAGTGAACGGGGTTATTTCCACGCTCCTGGATGGTTGGTTTTCTACTGGGGAATTAATAAAAATATTACTGTTTGATATTGATTGATTATGGCTATGATATCTTGTTTTGGCAAGGTTAGTTCTTCTTTGAGCTAAAAATCTTCCAACATAAGGCAACCAGGTACAGTCGCAACAATATCTACAAAAACAGCAACATAGAGTTATTACAATTGTCAAAATAGTAAACAATGAAAGGATAATGTTGAATAGAGTATGATGTTCGCCCAGGAAAGGTTTATTTATTTCTGTTTGTAGGGTTTCGTCAAACTGTTGTAATTTGTGTTTGGCGTGACGAAGATCATCTAAATTGACATTGGAAAGATGAATTGGTTCCAGTTCTATCTTCTTTAACTTTTCGATTTCTTTGATACAACAGTCGTCTTCTGTGATATCAAGTGTTGGCATGTAATTTGAGAAGTTACTTGTTGTGTTATTCGTTGAAATCAGTAATGATGAGATGGTGTAGCATCGACAATGTGGATCTAGTCGAATGATTCCAGAGCCGTTTAACGTGGTTTCGAAAAACCTGTCCTTGATTGATTTGCATGTTATGGTTGCGGAATTTGGATCGGATACGATGAATATCCATTCCACTGGAGATATTTGGTGATAGATTTCTAATACGGCTTTAATTGTTTTTACTGGACAATCTTCTGGTACTTTCTTCGGATTTTCTCTTAGACTAATCTCGCAGAATTTTTTAGATGTTAGATATGTTACTGGATCTTTGCATAATCTAGTATCTTTATCAAGTGGCTGACATTCTAGAAGGTCTTTCATTCTAGCGTACCGTGTATTTGCGAGACTGACGATTAGGAATGGGTAAGAAGGATTTATAAATGAGTAAGTATTAGTTTTTGGTTTAAAGCTAGACATTGGGATTAAATTGTATAGAGTATATTCTGTGTTATCGATAAGTGGGATCAGACTCTAGGCACACGCATTAAAATGCTGAAACATTGTTTGATAGTACTTACACCACTCACCGAAGGCGCTAGTGTGTCGAACTGTCATGCTATAAATTGAGATGTAAGTCACCCATCTATAATCATTCTGAACAAACGTCAGTTGTTTGTATTGTCGTTTGAATTTTTTTCTAAAGTTTTTAATTTTCATTGAAAATGGGTTATTCTTGTGCTGTGATTGATTGTACAACGAAAAGTACGGATAAAATTTATCAAATGCATCGATTTCCCTTGGATGCCGAAGTAAGTATTACTTTTTTGTATTAAACTAGGTATTACTAATTAATTTATGGACAATTTTATGATAAATTAAAGCCAATTAAACCAGTCGTCATCGTCATTATGACATGTACAGTTGCTTTAATTGATTAGTAAACTAGCCCAGATGCAAAAAATTTAGCAATAAATAAATCCAATGCACTAATTTGCAGACACGGTTTTACGAGAACGCCGCGTAGAAACAAACATACACTTAATTTAATTTAATTTGCCAGGAAGACGAAAGTCCATAGCCGATTGTTCTTGTGATAATAAAGATTTAATAATATTTAATTGATTGCTGTAGTAATAGTTATTTGCGCTACTAGTAGCGGTAAGTAAACTTTTTTGTCCGAGGTAGAAGTTTGTGTACCGAGGCGGAGCCGAGGTACACAATCTTCCGAGGACAGAAATAGTTATTTGCGCTACTAGTAGCGGTAAGTAAACTTTTTTGTCCGAGGTAGAAGTTTGTGTACCGAGGCGGAGCCGAGGTACACAATCTTCCGAGGACAGAAAAGATACTTACCTGCGTGTTGCGCATTACGTTTTTCTCACTACCAATTTGAAAATCATTAGTAAACTCTACTAAATTAATAAACTGACATTCCATTTATATCTATCAAAAAGTCGCGGCACACTGGTTTCGTGTTTATATTTATAATATTATAAAATCTAGTCGTCTATGCTGAATGGTTGCTAAGGCAATGTATAATTTGAACAATAATTTTGCACATTCATTTGGGTGTTGTCAGTCCAAAAAAAAAACAATGTTCCTTCAATTACCCTTTCAAATTGTTCAAATTGTTCTGTTAGTATTAATTTTAATAAATAAATTAAATTATTTTAAATATATTCCTCATTCGTTTGGTATATTTTTAATTTTTAGACACCCTAGCGCGGAAAGTGTCCTATCGCGGAAAGTGACCTAATGCGGAAAGTGACCTGCCGCGGTAAATATTGTTTTTACATAGTTACGGCGCGTTGTTAAGGTAGCTAGGTGTTCTACTTTCCATTACATTTGATTTTTTATCAATGTAATGTCAATTTACCTATATGGTAGTGAGAAAAGATACTTACCTGCGTGTTGCGCATTACGTTTTTCTCACTACCAATTTGAAAATCATTAGTAAACTCTACTAAATTAATAAACTGACATTCCATTTATATCTATCAAAAAGTCGCGGCACACTGGTTTCGTGTTTATATTTATAATATTATAAAATCTAGTCGTCTATGCTGAATGGTTGCTAAGGCAATGTATAATTTGAACAATAATTTTGCACATTCATTTGGGTTCCCCTAGCGCGGAAAGTGTCCTATCGCGGAAAGTGACCTAATGCGGAAAGTGACCTGCCGCGGTAAATATTGTTTTTACATAGTTACGGCGCGTTGTTAAGGTAGCTAGGTGTTCTACTTTCCATTACATTTGATTTTTTATCAATGTAATGTCAATTTACCTATATGGTAGTGAGAAAAAACAATTACCTAAAAATCAATTATACAAATAATTACATCACACATATTTTGGAGAGCATGATTTTAAAAGAATTTTAGTTGTAGCTATCTTAGTTTAGAAGATACCGCTCGGACTCTACAGCAACATCCGGTTAAAATTATAGTATATCGCATCTATTTGTGGTGCTTCACACTATAATAATAATAAAATTGTGTCTTTAATAATAATAATTTAATTAATCTAATATTTTTTCGAAAATAACCAATCTTTGGGTAAACATAGTATTAAATTAAATAATACAATGTATTCAAATGTTCCAGAAACCAATAATTCCACAAAATTTGATATTGTAATTCTATTTGTATTACTATGTATAATAATTTCTATTCAAACAGTATTTCTAATATTAATAAATAAGAAAATATGTATGAAAAAGTAATGTTATATTATAAATAAATGTAATATAATTAAACTTTTTCGTGATTTTAAAATGTAATTTTTATTTTGTAACCTTAACCTTATGTACCATATTTATATTTAAACATCTAATAAAAAAGTTTATTCTAAAATATAAACATGACTTTTCATCATTCCCATCATCCGATCCCACATACGGATAAGGTGACGTGACGTCAAGGCGCCGACCCCGACGCCTGCAGAAGGAAGCGCATGCGCAAAAGCGGATGCGATCACTTTTATTTATAAGACACCACACTATATTTATGCATACGCGCTATCTCTTAAACACCGGATGTTGCGGTTTTGTGGTTTT
>CAUVYR010000282.1:0-11430 GCA_963556235.1 Cryptophagus acutangulus | reverse complement strand
AAAAATGCTGCTGGCATTGCTGCATGTGCTGGTATAGGGTTAGTCGATTAATAGATATTTCCATCAAATCCCTGTCGGGTAGGACCGCCAAAGGTCTTCCCACAAGAAAGTGAGCCGGAGTGAGGAAAACCAGGTCATTAGGGTCGGAAGACATAGGAACAAGAGGACGCAAGTTTAAGACGGCCTCTATCTGTACAAGAACTGTGCTAAATTCCTCAAAAGCTAAGTGAGCGCTACCAATTACAATTTTTAAATGTTTTTTGCTTGACTTCACACCCGCTTCCCACAAGCCACCAAAATGAGGAGAGTACGGGTGAATAAACTGGCAATCAATGTTGTTTACAACGCAATGCCCGCCAATCTCTGACTCATACTGTGACGGAAACGGCCCAATATCCTTTAATTCCGAATGTGCCGCCACAAAGTTTCTGCCATTATTGGAGAATATTTTGGAAGAAATTCCGCGACGCGACACGAATCTCTTTAATGCCATTAAAAACGAATCTTCAGTTAAGTCCGATATGAGCTCTAGATGTATGGCCTTTGTAGCGAAACATACAAATAGCCCAATGTAGCCTTTTACTAGCTTGCTACCCCTACCCCTTCTATCCCTGATCAGTACTAGACTAGCGTAATATATCGCAGTAATCTTAAAAGGTGGTCTTGGCTGAAGCCGCAAAGCTGGTAACTGCCCCATAATGGGTTTAATGATGGTCGGTACACTTTTAAAGCATGGAACGCACCGCTTCACTATAGATTTTGACAAGTTTCGTTCTAAAATTGGCCAAAACCTCTCTCGTATTGCTGCTAATAGTTGCTGAGGGCCAGAGTGAATTAATCTTAAATGTTAATCGCAATAAAACAATTTAGTTAGAGGGTGCTTAGCGCACAGTAGTATAGGGTGCCGTTTGTCATAGGCGATAGACGCCATCTCCAGTCTTCCGCCAACTCTAAAAATGCCTTCGGAATCTATAAAAGGATCAAGGCTTAAAATGCGACTTTTATGGTGCAGTGGCCTTATTTTGACTAACTGTTGTAAATCATGAGAAAATGAGTTTGTTTGAGACACCTTGATTAGACATTTAAACGCCGCGTCGGTTTCCTTTAATGTCAAGTCGCCTGACAGTAAGTTGATTTCATGTTTCAGTTTCAACTGAGTGTTATTTTTGAATCGAAGAATCCACGCAGTTACTCGCTTTAGGCGCGTTAAATTTGAAAACCTATCAAAGAAAAAATGACCTTGAGTTTGTGATATAAATGTGTTAGTAATGCTCCTGGCCTCAGATATATCCATTGCAATTGCGCTACTTAATTGTTTATCAGGCCAAGCCAGTCTATCTCCCTTAAGCCATACCGGTCCATGCCACCATGACTCTAAACCGGAAATTTCATTAGGCATAACGCCACGCGACAAAACATCCGCAGAATTGTCCTTACCAGGAGTATGCCTCCATTCACAAGATTGGGTTACTTCCTGAATTTCCGATACTCGATTGCTAATGATGTTTTTAGTATGTTTGGTGATGTTTTTAGCCAGCCTAAAACTATCGTTGAATGAAATTATCGTTCCATAACACGCGCGAATTGATTTCTAAGCTTAACGATTTAATAACGGTGTCCGTGAGCCTAGCCAAAATTAGAGCGCCCGATAGCTCCAATCGCGTTAAGGTTGTGCTCTTTAGCAGAGCGACTTTGCTTTTAGCACAAAGAACATTGACGTGTACATTATTATGCTTGTCCACTGTTCTAAGATATACTACGCCTCTGTATGCCTTCTCCGATGCATCACAAAAACCGTGTATCTCAACGTGCGTGTAATCCTTTGATAAAACATAGCGATCAATACTCAAGTCGTTTAAGGATACAATATCGTCCCGAAATTTACACCAAAACTCGCTAATTTGCAAAGGTAACCCCTCATCCCAAGTGAACTTTTCGAGACATAATTGCTGCAATAGAATCTTTATGTTTATGATCACTGGACTTAGCAAACCCAGCGGATCAAATACCTGTGAAATACTCGATAATATGATGCGTTTATTGATCTTTTTGCAGGATCCACAATTTCCGATATTGTATGATAGCTTATCGTCAGAAGGTCGCCAAGCCAAGCCCAAAGTTTTTGCTTCTTCCCCTTGCCCGATAGTTTGCGCTTGCTTCATTTTCTATCTTGACATTTCACGTATTTCAAAACATCCGCATTGTTAGAATAGAATTTTCTTAATTCGAAACCGCCTAGTCTTAGAATGTCACAAACTTCCCTTGCTATTTTAGCCGTTTCTTCAACCGAATTTGCCCCCGTTAGCAAATCGTCAACGTAAAAGTCATTTTCGATTATTTTCGCGATTTTAGGACGTTGTTGCTTGCACTCGCTAGCCCATTCGAACAGCGACCGAATAGCTAAATACGACGCTGCAGCTGTTCCATATGCTAAGGTAATTAATTCGAATGTTTCAAGCTCTTTGTTTAGATCATTGCGCCACAAGATACGTTGCATGCGGGTATGCTCAGGTTTCAACTTTATCTGCCTGTACATTTTGGCGACGTCAGCTGCAACGACGTATTGGTGTTGTCGAAATCTTAGTATTATTGAAAAAATAGTGTTTTGAAACGTTGGTCCAATCATTTGCAATTGATTTAGTGAATATCCGTTACTTGAGGGAGCAGAAGCATCGAACACTACCCGCAGCTTAGTAGTAATACTGTTTTTGTTTATTACGCAATGGTGAGGCATATAGTACGATATTTCAGATGGATTAATTTTATTCAACTTGGTCATGTGGCCTAAACTTTTATACTTGTATATAAAATCCGCGTATTGGGCTTTGATATCGGGCTTGTTTGATAACTTTCGCTCAAGTGACATGAAGCGATTCTTGGCCTGCTCATAGGAGTCGCCTAGACATTCTATTGTCCTTTTTAAAGGAAACGCAACGACAAATCGTTCGCTTTGCTCTCGTACCGTATTTTCTATGTAGTGAGTTTTACATTCTGACTCCTCTTTTGACAACCGATTTATAGAAGGAACCTCCTCGAGTTCCCAAATCTTAGATAGCTGATTTTGAATGTTTATTTGGCTAAAATTGCATGTAACTGTAGATGCTGCTCTGCCCAGAGACCCGGACACTATCCAGCCAAATCGCGTTTTTTGTAACAATGGTTTATTAGGCCCTAAGTCGATTTGCCCTATGCACATTAACTGCCAAAAGATTTGCGCACCTAACAACATTTAAATTCTGCTTGGTTTGAAAAATGACGGATCAGCTAACTTAATGTGCTTGGGTATTTTTAGATTTAAGATATCGAGTTCCACGCCCGGCAATTGGCCTGTTATTTGGGGTACTACGAAACACGAAACGTCAGTGCTAAAATTCGAATGCAATGATTGTATATTTACTAAACATTCTCGATTGATGATGGACTCGCAATTATTTAAACCCAAGACTCTAATAGACCGTTCCTTTGTTCGTAAATTTAGTTCGTCGCATAGCCCCGTAGCTATGTAACAAGATTGCGATCCCGAATCTAATAGTGGTTTTACCGTTCGAAATCCACCCTTTTCGTTAGGAATTTGTACCAATACGGTAGCTTATAAAACGTGAGTGTCGGAGATGTGCGAGAAGAGTACTACACTGTTTTCTGCGCTTGGGCTTTGTTCAGTATTAGTTTTAGTTTCTTGTGACCTTTTGAAATGAATTAAAGTATGGTGTTTTAGGTTACATTTTTTGCACGTACCTGCCCTGCATATTTTGCTTGAGTGACCCGAACGTAAACAATTTAAACATAGTTTTAAATTCTTTAGTTTTTCAATGCGTTTGTTGATTGAAAACTGTACTAATTGCGGACAATTTTGAATGTAATGGTTAGCCTTACAGACCCTGCATGGGTACGGCACCGATTCACGAATAGTTGAAGGATCTAATTTTTGCGCCACGACATAAATTACAAGAGTGTCCCAGTTGTCGGTAGGCTGCTCCAACTGCTTTAAAGCCAGAAGGTTTTTTGAAATTATGTCTAGCATTTTTTGCAAGTCAATCGCGGATTCTTTAGATACGACCTCCATATTAAATAATGATTTGACGTGATTATGCACTAGTAGTTTTTTATTGTCGTATCGTTCAATTAGTGCGCTCTAAGCCACCGCATAGTTAATCGCGGTGAATTTGAGTGATTGAATTACCTGCTTTGCCCCCCCTTCAAGAGACGCCCGAAGATAATGAATTTTTTGAATTTCGTTAATTGACTCGTTGCTGTGAATCAGAGACTCGTATGTGTCGCGAAACTCCAACCATTTGGAATAATCTCCGTCGAATTTCGGCAATTGTATTGTCGGCAGTTTCATGTTTCTCGAAACAAAATCATTTGAACCGAATGCGTTATTACCTCGTTTTGACGGTGTTGGCGAGCGTCTGATAATTTCGTGATTTTCGTTGTCTTTAATTATTTTTTTTGCTAAACCAATTGTTTTATAAAATTCGGATTCAAAATTCTCCCGTTCTACACTCTCAGCCTCAATACCGTCAGAATTTTCTTCTATTTTCATTTGTATGTCATCGAAATCATTGAGTAGGACTTCAGCTCTGAATAACCTATCCTGCAATTGTATTAAATCTACGTCAACGATTGGCTCGACTTTGTTTAGCAGCTTGTTTACGAATTTTGCAAATCCTGCAATTGTATTAAATCTACGTCAACGATTGGCTCGACTTTGTTTAGCAGCTTGTTTACGAATTTTGCAAAAATCGTAATTTTAGATTTTACCGATCCCCTTTTTGCTCTAAGATTACTCATTTTGGTTGCTTACTGGTATTTAAAGAATGAAGTCAATGCGCTAGTATTGTTTTAAATAAGTTTATGCTACAAATCGCGTACTTGCACAAAGGAAAAGCCTTCTCAAACTCAGATAGGATGTGTTCGGTTTATAAGATAGGATGTGTTCGGAAATAACTCACTTTCTGTTTGTATGCGTCAGTGATGATGAAGTTGCTGCCATAATCACAAAGACTCGCTCCGAGGATTCAACGTTCAGCGCATCGGTTTCCCGGCGTGTAATGCATGGCCAACGTGCCTTGCTTGTTTCGACTGGAATGTTGGTTCCTTTTCCTTGGAACCACGCTCTGCTACCAATTTATGTAGTTAAATGCACTTCTTCAGTGTTTGGCCGATAAATAAAACCACATTTATACGAATTTAAAACAAGCAATCATTATTTTAACTGGTAATATACAAGTGCAAAATGTGAGCGTTTACAATACTTCACGTATGATGCTGTCTGAATGAATAATTGTCATAATGTATTCACTACATCGAATTCCACCAAGCCGCTCGCTTCTTCTCGCGGCTCTTCGGAAACCATTCGCGCACAATGATACGCCACAAATAACGCGGCAAAATTCAAATAACAAATTACTATACTACGATTCACAACAATTAGATTAAAAATAGTGCAAGTTTACAAAAGACGATCGATTACGGGACTTAAATAGTGCGAAGATCCAGACGACACTACATTTGGTGGCAGCGGTAAAGAGGTGGACAGCATCTTTGGAAGCTTTCACGTAAGTGCAAATAAATATTCTATTTATTTTATTTTTTTTGAATTTTTAGAATTGCTACCAGTTTCATTTAATATTTTATTATTCTTGTTTGATTTCAGAAAGGAAATATATTTTAATTCATGATGAGTTTAGACGCAACAAAAATTGGTAGTTGGAATTTTTTTAAAATAATTCCATTATGCGACGGTGATACTAGATCTATAGGAAACGTTATAGAGGCAGTAGATGCAGTAATACATTTTTTAGATCCAGTTTTACATATAACTTTTTTTACCTTATTTATCCCGATAAAATTAGGTTTACAGATCAAAAATAGTATAGGTACCATGAAATTTGAAAATTGGAATCAGTTTAGAAAGCATTTGACGAGTAAACTCTATAGTACAAAATCTAACCACGAGTGGAATTTAGAGTTGATAAATTGCAAACAAAAATTTTAATGACACAGTTAATGAATTTGGAAATAGATTAAAGCATATTTATTCGAACTACATTGAAACGTGCACGCATTTTCAAAAGTTATCCGAAGTTAATTTTACGGCTACAAAAAAAGTTCTTGATGAGACTGTATTACCGATGTTTAGAAAAGGATTAAACAACCCTACGCTACGTAGGACCTCGATGTTGGATTAAAATTTATTGTAGGTGTAGAAGCTTTAAAATTTTAGTCTGTTCGACTATTAAAATTTTACATGATCTGAGTTTAAACCGGATTAAAGCTACGTTAGCGGGATTAGACATAGCGACCATCGATGCACTTATTAAAAAAAGAACGGAATTAGAAACCGAGTTAAAAGTAGGAAATCAAGTAAGAAAAGTAAATTTAATGCAAGTTTTATGCACATATTGTGGTAGAAACAATCATAGTGTCAAAAATTGTCGGTTTAAAAATACTTATCGATATCAGAATTACAATAACAGTAGATATAATGATAGGCATGGTAATAGACATAATTTTTCAAGAAATCAAAGTGGTCTTAGTCAGCAGTATAACAACACTCGTAATTACAATCAGAGATATAATAACTTTGATCAAAACGCTTATCAATCAAGACAGAATTATAATGATAATCCTAACCAATATCAGAATAGTTTGATTTCGAATAATAATAATAGTCATAACAACCAATCGACGTCGAAGATAAAATAGATACGTTAAAACAAAAATACTTGGATAATAAACTAGAAGTACAATTAGATAAAAAAGATTTATTAGAAAAAGAAAAGGAAGTAAACAAGGATAATATTGGTGATAAAAAGGATGAAATTATAAGAATGGATATTAATAACAAAAATAGTAATAGTAAATTAGTATTAAATGAAGATATCGTGATAAAAAAAAAATTTAAGTTTGGACGTTGGGAAAAGGTTCCGGTCATTCGAGCCAGCGCAGATTCTAGAAAGACCCACAAATACATATGTTATTTCTAGACCAAACCAAACGAATACACTAATCAGACAAATTCGAAACAATAATAGATATATTAATCACATTAATTTAATAGTAATTAGAAGGGATAATAATAATAATACCTAGTAATAGTAGTTCAGATAATGATAGTACATTTAACAATACAGATGAAAGCGAGATTGGAGAAGATAAAATAGATAAGTTAAAACAAAAATATTTAGAGTTTGTAGAGTTTATCCATAGTTTGTAGTTTATTAAAAATATTTAGGTAATAAATTAGAATTAGGATTAAATAAAAAAGATTTATTAGAAAAAGAAAAGAAAGTATAAACAAAGACAATATTGGTAATAAAAAGGATGAAATTATAAGAATGAATATTAGTAATAAAGATAGTAATAGTAATTTGTATTAAATGAAGATAAAATGATAAGAAAAAAATTTAAGTTTGGAAAGGAGTCGTTAACAAAATGTGTAGAAATAAGTTTTGAAACAAATGATAATTGATTGGGGATCAGAAATATCTTTGTTAAAATTGAGTACGATTGAAATCCCAGATATGATAAGAACTGATAAAATATTGCAACTACAAGGCATCGGTTCGGAACCTGTATTTACGATAGGGGTTTTTACTTGATTAAGTTAAATGTGACACAACATACGTAGCGCATAAGTTTTATATAGTTGGAGATGGTTTCAATATAAAGGTAGACGGAATATTAGCAGCTGATTTTTTGGATACTTTTAAATGTAAATTAGATTTTTATAAAAAGATATTATCAAACGACAGTCAAAAATGGAGATTGATAGCAGTTAACAATAGAAAAACAATAATTTTAGAAGCAAGGTCGGAAAATATAACAGGTGTCCCTGTAGCGAATATAAATGATAATACCCACGTATTATATTATAAGACGGTAATTGAAGAAAATGTAATAGTAAGTGATCGAAGTTTATCAATAGTACACGATGGAAAGATAATAGTAAGCATATTGAATGCATCAGATAAGGTGATAGAACTATAGAAGTGAAATAGATCAAACTCAAGTATGCGCAATTCAAGACAATAATAAAAACAGCTTTTTCTACGAGCACTGGACATTTAGAGTTTAATCGTATGTCATTTGGATTAAAAGGAGCTGGGGCAACATTCCAGAGATTAATGAACACGATTTTGACAGCATTGCGAGGACTCAAATGCTTCGTTTATTTAGACGATATAGTAATTTTTGCGGATAATGTGAAAGAACACAATAAAAGGTTAATTGAAGTATTTAAAAAAATTAGAGATGCGAATTTAAAATTAAATCCGGATAAATGTCATTTTTTACAAAAATAAATCATATATTTAGGGCATGTGATAGATTCGACTGGGGTTTCACCAGATGCAGCTAAAGTGATAGCAATAACACAGACACCAAACACCGAAAAAAGTTTGAAATCATTTTCAGAGTTAGCGTGGTATTACAGAAGATTTATTTGTAATTTTGCAAAAATCGTGCAACCTTTACATCACCTATTGAAAAATAACGTTAAATTTGTCTGGACTGATAAATGCGAACACGCTTGCGTTTTGCATGTACATGGTTAGGTTTATTTTATACAGTAAATTAATAGATACAGTCTATCCAAAGATAGAAGATCGTTACGTCATGAATGTGAAATAATGACGTACTTAATACCAACCTCAAATTTTAAAAAAAAACTAACATAATCAAAATGAATTTAAGCATAAATTCTTCATTGAGTACTAATATTAACATTGCTATAAGAATAAAGTCATTATATGAGGTATTAAGCGAGAAAATGCGTTAGAAAGTTTTAGTTTTAGGGATTATAGTGGCTTAGGTTGCACCTGGCTAATGAATGGTTTACCCCCAAAAATTTCACAATTTCACAAATAATCGATTGTGTATTGCTGGCAATCTAGATCGATTGTCAGTTACACTGCTTAAATCATAGCATAAAGTCAGGTTAAGTTTTGTGACTATTGCTATTCTTGTGCTAAGTTTTGTGAGTATTAAGTGACTGTTTTGTCGATAATCGATTCATAGTCATATCGCTTTGTAATAAAAGTAAGTAATAATTTGGCAACATTCAATACAAATTGCACATTGAAAAATATTGATGTAAATAGACCTTAAGCCTACGTCATATAGCATTAATGACGTAACGATCTTCTAACTTTGGATAGACCGTATTTGGAAGGTTGTGAATGATGTTTTTCATTATTTCTACGTTAGGGTTACGTGAAATTTAGTCGACTAATGCAGCTTAAGTTTAAAAGGCGACGCAACGGAGAGCGTTTTAAAGAACGAGTGCAATAATTTGACTTATGAAATACATTCTTTATAATATTTTATTTATTTTACGCGTTTTTTACTCTTATTTTAATGCGTTATTCGTTTTATACTTTTGTGTTTTTGATTCATTTTATGATTCTTGTGTTTCTAAGTGTTCGTTGTTTGTTGTTGTATCTATAAAGTATTGATTAGTGATGTGAAAATTGTGTTGTGAATGATTTTAATTGTTGTATTGCCAAAATGCCGCGACAAAGGTTAGATTCGACCCACCAGCAATTTGTGGTGAATCTAATAGAATATTTTCAAAAGGAACTTGCGAATGTGGGTCCTCTGCTAAATTCAAACTGTATTCAAGAGGTAAGTTTCTTTTAATTTCTCTAAAAAAAAGCGTTGTTGACTATAACATAAGCACACTTTCTGGTTCTAGCGTGGCAAATGGCTTGGGAATCGTCGCCGAGTGGAATTTTCTGAGAATTGTCGGCGAGCTGAATTTTTACGGAAATATCGGCAAAACTCATTATCGCCTATAAACGAGAAGTCGTCTATTTGCATGAGACGAATGAAATGAATCTTGAAATGAAACTAGCTGACAACAGTCCACTGTGGTCGACTATTCTCAAAAATATTCTCAGAAATAAATATTAAGCTTGATTGTTTTTACATTCAAAAATATATTAAATAAGTACTGTATTATATAAATATATTAAATAATATAATAATGATTAGAATAAATAGTTTAAGTGTTACTCTTTTTTTTGATTTGACATTTGTGAGAATACTTTTGCCATAATATAAAAATATAGATCGACGCCTGACAATTAGGCAACTTACAATACAAGTGAGACCCCTTAAAAATGATACGCCTATGGCAACTGTTTTATGTGGAAGAAAATGGCCGGAATAGGACAGTAAATTTGAATTAAATGAAACTACAGTTTACTCATTCAGCTAACAGTTTCGCCCTCAATGTGGGCTTCTTCAGAGCATCTATAATCAATAAGTCAGTTCAAAATCAATCGGGTAATACAACAACATACAAATCAGAGAAGTCGATAGTTAGAGTTAAAAAATCAACGGAGAGAGAGGTTACAAAATACATTTTATTATCATTTGGAAAATTATATAATATTAATTATTATAGATTACCTGAGATGAAGTTTTTTTAATAGAAGTGAAATAATTTGCTTGCGGCATCATAGTGTATTGGAGGTGTTTTTATAAATTAACAATTAGCACAGCACAATTGATCAATGTAACACGAAAACACAACAGAGACAGCACAAACATTTAATAATATAATTCAGTCAATGCATTGTGAAAAAAAAATGGTAAAAAGTTGTTAAGCAAGTAAACGCTCGAGCGATGGACTAGTCAAGACTAAGTTCGATTGTAATGCGTAGATTTATCGAAGAATATATATGAATATATAAGAATATATGTGAAAAAGATCCGGAATGTACTCTTAGATGAATGAGTAAACTGTTAGCTAAATGAGTAAACTGTAGTTTCATTTAATTCAAATTTACGGTCCTATTCCGGCCATTTTCTTCCACACAAATCGACTTCAAGGACGCTATTCTCAACTTTAAAAAAATCTACATTCCGGATCTTTTTCACCATCCAACCCAATCTATAAACGATGAGTTTCTTTCAAACAATCGAACAAAAGTGCAACATCACAACGAAAATAAACCTCGTCGTGAATTGCTGAGATCAACTTTTAAATTTCAAATGCTTTACCGCCATCACTTCTCTCACCGCGCCATAGTTTTGGTTCATTGTTTAAATATATATATATATATATTCTACGATAAATCTACGCATTAAAATTGAACTTAGTCTTGACTAGTCCATCGCTCGAGCGTTTACTTGCTTAACAACTTTTTACCATTTTTTTTTTACAATGCATTGACTGAATTATATTATTAAATGTGTGTGCTGTCTCTGTTGTGTTTTCGTGTTACATTGATCAATTGTGCTGTGCTAATTGTTAATTTATAAAAACACCTCCAATACCCTATGATGCCGCAACCAAATTATTTCACTTCTATTAAAAAAACTTCATCTCAGGTAATCTATAATAATTAATATTATATAATTTTCCAAATGATAATAAAATGTATTTTGTAACCTCTCTCTCCGTTGATTTTTCAACTCTAA
>CAUVYR010000281.1:0-51193 GCA_963556235.1 Cryptophagus acutangulus | reverse complement strand
ATACTAAAAAAGATGAATATCAAATAGAATTTATCAACTCTTACTTGGAGGAGACGGTAAGGTCAACACCTTTTCTCCTTGATTGCCTTCTTCATCACTAGAAGAGATATTGCTAGATGAGTCTTGCAAATATCTTGGGTTTGATCGACGTTTTCTCTTTTTGCACTCTGTATCCGTTGATGATAAATCGGATGTGTCTTTTGCTTTGTTGGCTTTCCTAAATGCTATATCATAGGTTCCTGTAAATGTAATATTATATACAAGAAATAAGTATAAAATAAAATATTTTCTATACCATAAATTGCGGTCTTAAAAACTTCGACTTCATAAGTTGGCCAAGATTTGTCGGCCGCAACACAGCTTTGGAGTGCATTAGCTAAGGCGTGTTTTTTCATTAATGATGGCCACTGACATGCATAACCATTTTCGGCTTGTTGAAGCCATTTAGTAGGCACAGCTTCCACAGTATTGTCTTTTTTAAAATGAACAACTGTCCATGAATCCATTTCACGTGAATTTATTTTTAATATTTGGTGTTAATATTCTTTGGAATGCAACAAAGGTAATACAACAAACTTAGTTTGAGAAATTTTTAACCGAACGCATTTAAACGAAATGCTGCTTAATAAACATGCCTCAAGTTCAGTACATCACTTACTAAAAATGTGTTCATTTCCAAGGAGTTACATGGGTTTGTATAAAAATTATTAATGTTTTTAAATGCATGACCTATCACTACTAATAATTTATCATTATTCTCTGCAAAATTTTGAATTAAAAAAATTCTACCGTCCTTTAAACGACAACAGTTATCAGATTCTGAAAGTTTAAATACGAATGAATCTAAACTAACATGTTTATATTGTTTAATAAAAAGTCCTTTAACTAAAGGTCCAGAATTATGTTCTCTTTTGGGGAAAATATTGCAAGAATTAAGATTTTTAGTAGTTTGAAAATGAAGATTATCCAGTTCAAATTTTCTTTTTATTATTTGAGGCAAAGGTTTGTCAAATTTACGAACACATTTTTTTAAAGTTTGCATATAATTTTCAAAGGGAAACGCACTAAAATTATCTAACGCTCCAAATTTAACTACATCAGCTGTAATATGCAACAAGTTATGAATATTATGTGAGGTATATTGCTCACCGTATAATATAATAAAAGTTTTAACAAAATATTGTAAAAGTCTATTGGCAAAATCCAAATATAATTTATTAATAGTTATTAAAATTCTAACCGCAATATGCAAGCATAAAAAATTGAGATATTTATCTTCAGTCAAAACGTCTTTTAATACGATAGGTCCTGTATACAATAAAAATTGGCGGAGTTCAGTCGCTTTCCATCGCTTAAGATCTGCAAATGGTCGAAGTTTTCGACAAAACTCCGCTGGTATAAAAGTTCTTTGTTCAAATAATCGACTAGAAATAGTAGATGTATCCCTAAACGATAAATTTGTTTTCGGCTTTCCAAAACACCATAACATTAACAGTTTTTTTACAACACCTAAGCATATCAAATGCATGTAATCTAGTGGAAAGCCATTGATCATAGGAAACCTTGGAATTAGTTCTAGCACTGAAGGTATTTCTAGATGATATTCACTGTCAACTTTGTTTAAAAATTCTACATCAGTCCTTTCTCTTAAATTATGAACACCCGGAAAACAAATTCTATTATTTTTGTAGATTCCCGTTTGATGACATTTAGTGCAAGAGGAATATCCCGTATGTCCCTTAACGTAAGTAATATACGATTTTGCTGGAGCGTCACAAATAAATGCTTTAAGTTTGAATTCATACACTCGGCTATTGTACAAAAATCCGTTGTTAATAAGGTTAACCGCGTCGTCGACCAAATCTTGTAAAAACGCGTTTGCTTAAGTTGGTTTTGCAAAACCATGGTAAATACCGACCACATCTACATTTTTCTCTTTAAAAAAACTGCATAGAATCGGATACAGTTGGCTTCCCGAACTTTTCGAAATCGGTAATCCATCAATATTTAAACAAACTTCTATTGATTCTTTGTCAATGAAGCTAACATTTTTAGAATTATTAAGAAGTTTGGTCACACAGTTAGTCAACCCAAAATGGTAATATTCACCTGGGTGGACACTTTTTAATTGGATAGTTCGCGGAGTTTTTAATAAAGACCGCGCATCCGAAGGAAGCTGTGCAAAGAGTGACGTTGTTCGTAATAATTTTAGCAAGTCGGTTAAAGCATTTTATCTTATGTTATGTAATATAGACCACTGAGATAACAATTGGTCAAAATTAATTTCATCGCAACGATCTTCTTTATTTATATTTTTGCTCTACAAATCTTCGTTATCAAACTCACTGCTTGAATAAGTTGAAGAACTTGAAGAATATTCGCTTTTATTAAAATCAAAATCACAAAACGAATCAGAAGATTTAGGAGAACCCAAATTAATTTCCAAGTTACTTTCTACTTGTTCATTAAGACTGTTTTGAGAACTAGGATTGTTAAATTCACAATTTACGTCAATTGAACATTGGTCATCATTATTAAGTACCTTACTGACATTCAAATTTTTTAGTTCTTTAATTAAAATATCAGATTCCTTTTTTGCTTGCCTATACAATTTTCTCGTCACTTTTGGCATGTTTACGTAATCGCGCCAAAACTTGTATTAAAAACCAAGCTCTCATTAAATATTACCTTGTTAGTATTGTTATTATTATTATTTTGTAGTATAACTACATCAACGCGTTCAAATCTCCCAGAAAAATCTAAAAAAAATCAGTTTAATTAAAAATTTGTCATAAAAAGCATATGATAAATTATAAAATCTTTAATAACAATACAAAGGTCACGACATTCAGGAACTTACTGTACAAATATGCAATAAAAATATGAAATAATTAAAATTTAAACGACCAAAATTGTTTTATAATAACAATTAATTATTAATTTTAAAACATATTAAGCACACGTATATACAGGGTGGGCCATGGAAAACGATACAGACGAGTTTTCGGGTAGTTAATATTGTATTTTTTTAAACCCTCAAACACATCGATTATATTTTCGAGGGGGACATCTTTTGCATGTAAACTCACCCTCAAATCGCTTCATCCCTTAGCGCTGCGACTACAACCCTTAAAATGTTAAATGGCATGATGGGGTAGGTGATACCTCGTTAGATAGGCATTTTTTCCCTGAATACATCAAAACAAATTTTGAAAATCGATCCATTGGTTTTCAAGATTTTTACAATTCAAGTTCAAAACCTTTTATTTATTTAATTAAAAAAACTACAAATACCTCTTAAATATCATGTCTACATTGATTTATGGGCGGAATTTAGTGTAAATAATAGCATTATTATTATTGCCGAACTATAAAATTAATTTATACTGAATTTACAAAATTATTTTTTAAAAGGAGGGTTATTATTTCAACCCTTTTCGCAATTGTGTACACCATAAGTTTTAGATTAAACTAAATTCCGTCCATAAATCAGTGAAGACATGATATTTAATAAGAGGTATTTGAACAATTTTTTAACTAACCCAGTAAAGACAACATCGTGTTTTTATCGTTTTTTATTTCAAAAACCTTACGTTTTAAAACGTCAGTAATGACGATTATTTAACGCAACAATGTCGCGGTGATAATCGTAATAAACATATATAAAATAACGTGTTTGTTTAAGTTAAAATAACGTTATTTTAGCGTAAGTTATTATACCATATTACTGAAATAATAAACAACGTTTTTTTTTTGTACCTATGAATACTATATGAATACGTTAAATAATACTAAAATATTTCGTATTGTAAACGAATTTCCAAACGTTTTATAAATTTGAAATATAAGGTGTTATTAACGTTGAATCTAAGAGAAAGTTTGTACCGTTATTAATAATGGTTATTTTTTTCATAAGTTTAAAACGTTTATTATTTAATACTTTAGTGATTTTTTTAAACCATTAGTTTTTAAAAACGTATTTATGACGTAACAAAAATAGTGATATATCTGATTTTTTAACGTATTTTTAATATAGTAATTTACGTTTTTTAATTTAATAATTAAATTTTCTTGTAAAATTAAGCAGGTGAAATAAAAAAGCTATTGCAAGTTTTCATTTTATTTATTTATTATAATTATAAAACTTTTTTAAAATAAAAATAAAGTAAACATTACATATGGATTTGCGTCCATATGCAAATAATCAAAAAATATAAACATAAACAAAACTTCTAAACATTTTAAACTTCGGTGAACAAATTCTATCTTGAGTTTAATAAAAATACATAATGTGTAACATAAATATGTAAATAATATATATAGAAAATCTTTATTTTTTATTGTTTATTGTCCCTTCTTGCTTTTCGAGCTTTTGCACCCTTTAGCCAGTCTTTCACAGTTGCTGCCACTATTTTGTCCGTTGCTTCTTCTGGAGGAAAATTTAGTTTTGCACCCTCTAAAATTACAAACAAATGTTAGTGTTTAGTATAAAAACATTATTTGATGTTAAATTTATACCATATATAGTTTGCATTAGATTTGTTTTTTCAAATGGTCTCTTGTCTCTTCCTTTCCAGTTAAAACTCATGGCAACTTCGTTGCTTAATAAAAAATTCATTATTCTGTTGGTTAAACCATTAACTCCAGATCCTCCAACTGCAGCTAATCTTTTAATCTAAATTATATAAAACAGTATAATAATACATAAATAAATTTTATAACATTTTACCATATAGCTCCTTAAACTTTTGTTTTCAAGTTGATTTTCGAACAAATCAAATTCTTCAATAGATGCAATTGGAAATCTTGGTAAATCAGAAGGCATTTCTTCGTGAACTATGTTATTGGCACTTCTCAATAATTGATCCATCATGATAGATAGTTGACTACTTTGTAATGTCAATTTTGCTAATTCAGAGATTACGGTGTTTTGAAAGTCTAAAACAAATTTCAATTATATTATGTTGTACTTTTGTATTATATATAGTACCTTTGTTGCATGTGCATGGCAGTAAAGTATTCATAGTGCTTAAAGACAGCGGTAATAAATCTTCAGATCCTGTCACACTTAATGAATCATCTAAAAATAAAAAATCAAATATAAAAGTCAATTATAAATATAAGAGTTCAAAATTATGTTACCTAAATTTGCAGTGGGCGCAATAACAGGATTGTTATTTTCCTTGTTACTTTCATTATTGCTATTTTCGTTGATAGTTTCAGTATTTTCAGTTTCAAGTTTTCTCAAACTTCGAGTACTATGGTTGCTCTGACTGCTTTCATATTCACTTGCTTCAATTAATTCATTTATTTTTTTTTTGGCATCGTTATAGTAAACTAAAACATTTAATTTTAATATCGAATACCAATAATTATAAATATAATTGATGAGTTACATGTTTTAAAATGTACTTTAATTTTATATGTACGCCAGGATTGTTTGAACGGTTGTTCTTCTTGAACCAATTGTTTTATAGGAGTAACAGAGTTTTTAGGAAAATAACACATATGATCATTTTGAAATATCCAAAGTAATGGTACTACAGATAGTGCAGAACTATCGATAAACTCGACAACAGCAAACATCTTTATTCTAGAAAAAATTAGTATTAATAGCATATTATTAAATTTTAAACACCTATAATAAGTGATTATACCTTTTATAAATTTACAAGTGTTTAATAGGAAAAAATGAAAAGTTTCGAAGAGAATAAACAGCAAATTGTTCATCTTTTATTGGTAATAAAAAACATTTGTAAAGTAAGTCATCAATTTTAAAATTAATTGTTTTGGTAAAATCAAATTTCTCAACCAAAAATATGCCCAACTTAGATGATTCAATAGGTGATTTATATAAATCGGAACAAGATTTAAAAGGAACAGCCTCAAAAAAATATTGATTTTGAATATATGATATTTGATATATGCAGCAAATTTTTTTATTACGTAACATTACACAATTATCGGGTTTTGTAGATGATATACAAAAATCTGAAAAGCGTAATTTTTTGCATTTATAAAAACTATTAGTAGGTTCTATTATGTCTGTGATTTGATCATAAATTTGTTTAGCTTCTGGTGTATTAATTATTATTGTAGGTGTACACATTTTGTTATGTTCTTTTTCAATGATTCTTCTATAAATTTGTTGTAAAGTATGTTTCTTTGAATGAATTTTGTCTTTTAGTGTCTTTAAATAATTCTCAAAAGGAAAACATGTAAAATTATTTAAGTTACCATACATTTTAACGTCATCAATAAGATGTGTAAGACTGTGGACGTTAAATACAACAAATTCATTATTTAATATCTGAGAAGAATATTTTACAAAATTCTTTAAACATTCTTCAGCACAGTCAATGTATTTTTTTATCAAATCATCGTTTTGTAGAATTTGCACAGCGCAGTGAAGATATAAAAATAATTTAAAATTATTTGAATTTAATGATTTTCTAAAAAGAATTGTTCCAGAATATAAAAGTAAGAATCGAAATTCTGTAGCTTTCCAACGCCTAACTTCATTAAAACTTCTAGGTTTTCTAACAAAATCTGATGTTACAAATGTGTGCATATTTTGTGACATAACATTTATTTGATCTTTTAAATTTTGCGACAACTTAAAGGGTTGGTTTCCTTCAATATAATAATTTAAAAGAAGCCGTTTAACAATACCTAAGTAAATCAGATGCATAGGGTCAAGAGGAAACTGTTTAACAAAATCCAGTTTTACATTCAATAATGGAGATTGATTTTTAATGTAATCATGTTCATCAATATTTAAAAAATTGGAATGTTGTTTTTTTTCATAGATTATGTCTTCTTGATGTGCAAAAGTTATTCTATGGTTTTCACTTCTACCTACAATGGTACATTTTTCACATGCAAATTTACTAGTGTGCCCAACAGTTTGTTTTAAATAAGACCGCATTGGTGCATCACACAAAAAAAATGAATATCAAAGCTTATCAGTTTATCACAATAAATAATACCGTCACGTTGTAAACAAATGACTTCATCAATAAATAATCTTAAATATGTATCAATGGGATTTGGTTTGCCTTTACCAGAATATATTGCTATAGGAAACGGATTTCTATCGATAAAGTTAGAACAAAGTCCAAGAATTGGATAAAACTCTTCATTGCTGCTCTTAAACAAAGGAATTCCATCTATGTTTATTTGTAATAATACTTTATTTTTGTTTTCTTTAAATCCACTTGTCATTTTTATAACAACTTGATCTTTTATACCAAAATAAATCATTGATCCGTTTATAAGTTCAATTGTTTTAGTAGTTCTAGGTGTTTTTAACAAAGTGTTATAACTTAGAGGCAAAACATTAAAGTGGGGCTTCAGAATTTGTAATAAATCATTTAAAGAATGTTTTGTTATATTGTGGACACAGGCCCAGTTTCGTAACTTATCTTCTATTCCCGTTTCTAATTTAGGTTCTGAAACTGCTTGAAGAATCTCTAAATTAGCTTGTAAAATATTTTCCGTGGTGTTATCACCTTGAAATTCTATAGTATTTATTGTGCATAAATTGTGTAATTCTAAACTTTCATTTCTAGTTCTGCAACCAGAAGGGTTTTCTAGATTATTAATTTGATTTAAATTTATTAATTCATTAGTTCTATCTAAGGAAATTTGTTTTATATTTTTAGGCTGACACAAATTGGCAGTTTTTAGTTGTTTATGAATCTTTTCAACCAGTTTTTTCCTTTTCCGTTGCAATTGTCGTTTTCCAACCAGTTTATTTGAAATAGTGTTCATTTTTATTAAAAACGAAACAATATTTATATTTGAATTTGGCAGGAAGTCGCACACCTAATAAATGGAAACAATAGCAGCACCAAAAAACAAAAAATATATTAATATATAATATTTAGTGCCGGTATTCTAAAAGTTAAACTTCAGATTATCTATCGGTTGTCTTTTTTTAATACATGCAATAACAAAAGAAAATCATAAATAAATCTGTAGATTAGTGTTTATAATACCGGGCCTTAATATTAAAAATCAAATAAAGTAAAGAACTTGTTTGTAAACTAGGTTTATGACTAAAAATGTATAAATGCTACATATAAGTTTGTTTTCTTATCAAAATGTTGTAGAAACGTTTAACACTACGCTGTAACTTATTAATTTTAATGTAATATTATGAGTACTTAAGCATATGAAGTATCAAATATAAATATAAATATCAAATATGGAAACTATGTTACTTTAAAATTTGATGTAATTTCAGAAATAAAAGTGCAATTTTTAGTACATTTACAAGAATACCAAAATTTAATAGTTGTTCTTATTTACATGTGAACCAGTCATGTGCAAACAAAAAACGATTCTACAACGAAAATAATTTAATATAATAATTATTAATAATAATAAATTAATGATTTAATACTAATGAAAATACCAAAATAACAAACATAACTTATAAAGTGCGTACTTACTTTTAAAAAAAGATTTTGGACACCACATATACAGATGCACGTTATTGTCAAGATTGACAACGAACGATTGATAATGAACTCCTCGAAACTCGTGCTTCAATATGCCAAATAGACCTGCAACCATAATTAAAAGCATATGAAACTTATTATTAGGTACTGACAATATCGCTCTCTATAAAATGTGTTATTATTACGTTTGTAAAAATACAAAAATATTAGTAGATGTTTTTGCTTACATACAAAACCAGTCGTCATGCGCAAACAAGAAAAGTTGACTTGTTTTTCTTGCTTCCGCATGATAAAACGATTTTACAACGGTTCTATATCTAGGAAATAAACCAAAACTAATGACTTTATATGATAATTAATAATAATAAATCAATTATTTATTAGCAATAAAATTATTGGAATATCAATATTTTAATGAACGTACTTACTTTTATTAAAGTTTATACACACCACACTGACACAGCGTTGCTGATAGAACAATAGACAAAGCAGAAATGAAGACGAACTTGCGTCGACTAGTCGACTGCTCGACTCGCGTGGTCGTGCTTTAATATGCCAAATTAATTTGCGCTTGCGTATAAATATAAAGACATTTTTGCAACATAAATATTATTTTTTAAATAAACATTTATTATTAATTTGCAATACGGTAAATCTATATTACTTAAGATAAGATTAACGGGTATTATAGGAAGAATAAATTATATAATTAACATTTATTTTTAAGTATCTTATTTTTAATTTTTTTAATTAATCTTTAAAAGTTTTACTTACAGCGTTTTTCACTGTAATAGTGTGCTCTGAGTGTAGTTCTATGTTTTATCAACATGCATTGATAACAAAAAGGACAGAGATACACACAAAGGTCATAGTGCAGTCAGTCGAAAACGCTTTTAGTTAATACTTAAAAATAACTTTAAAAAATGACAACTATTCTACATTTATCACATAAAAACACTTTTTAAATTGTCTAAAAAATACATTTACTTTTTACTGCATTATTAAAAACGCAATTTGAATATTTTGCATGAATATCACGTATAATATAGCGACAGAAAGAACGACACTTTTACATTTGTAAATTTAGTAAAAATAACGTTGTGAAACTAATAAATCTAACCTTAAGTAATTTTATTTAGTGTTTTTATCGACATTTAAACGTTAATTATATAACGTTGGCGATTAGTAATAATATTCGTTAAAAATACTTATAATTAACTCTATTTGAATAATTTGCAATTAATATCACGTATAATATACCGACAGAAAGTACGACAATTTTACGTATGTAAATTTAGTAAAAATAACGTTACCAAACTAATAAAGCTAATCTTAAGTAATTTTATTTAGTGTTTTTATCGACATTTAAACGTTAATTAAATAACGTTGGCGACTAGTAATAATATTCGTTAAAAGTACTTGTAATTATCTCTATTTGAATAATTTGCAATTAATATCACGTATAATATACCGACAGCAAGTACGACAATTTTACGTTTGTAAATTTAGTAAAAATAACGTTTTCAAGCTAATAAATCTAACGTTAAGTACTTTTATTTAGTGTTTTGAACGACACATAAACGTTAATTTTATAACGTTGACAATTAATAAGAATATAACCACTAAACAACGTAAAAGTATCAACGACAAACGTATTATCAACCAAATTTCCGGAATTTAACGATTGTGAAACGTTTGTGTCTTTACTGGGAAATATGCAAAATGTTTTTGAACTTTAATTGTAAATGTCTTGAAAACAAATCGATCGATTTTCAAAATTTTTGTTTTTATGTATTCAGGGAAAAAATGCCTATCCAACGAGTATCACAAAAATTTAAATGGCATGATGGGGTACATGCCATTTAAATTTTTAAGGGTTGTAGTCGCAGCGCTAAGGGATGAAGCAAGTTGGGGGTGAGTTTACATGCAAAAGATGTCCCCCTCGAAAATAAAATCGAAGTGTTTGAGGGTTTAAAAAAAAAATATTAACTACCCGAAAACTCGTCTGTTATGTTTTCGATGGCCCACCCTGTATATGCGTTTGAATACTTAGTTTACATTGTTAACCAACAATTTAACAATAATTCACACTAAAATTAGGCAAATGCATTTTAGAAATTGATAAATGCTCCAATAAATCAATTTTAAAAATGAAAAAAAAAAAATGTTTGAATTTAAAATTTTGTGTGCGGCAAATAAAGGATGAAATTCGAGCACAAGAGTTAAAAAAGTTGAACAAGCGCAGCAAATGACCGGAGTGAATCTATCCATAACTTTTAGCAATAACTTTCCCACCACGGAAAAATATATATTTTTTTCATATAATTAAAATTAGATTAATAAAGTGAAATAAACTGTTTGTTATTATTAAATTTTGTTTAATTATTATAAAAACTGTCAAGCAAGCAATATTCTTACAAAATTAAACAGTTTTGCGACTTAATTCCTCAACTAAATTAGATGCTCTGCTGGTTGCCTAGCGCTATTATACACAAAATTTAAGAATTAATTAATTAAAAATATTTCTGACGTTTTGTACTCAATGTGTCATACATCAAATTAAAGGTCTTGATATTAGCTTTCCAAAAATGTAATTGGTTTAGTAGCATCGGCCAGGGGAGAAGAGATAATGACCCGCATTACTTTTAATTATTAACAATTTTAATTAATTAATTAAAAATATTTCTGACGTTTTGTACTCAATGTGTCATACATCAAATTAAAGGTCTTGATATCAGCTTTCCAAAAATGTAATTGGTATAGTAGCATCGGCCAGGGGAGATTTCAAGATTTAAATTCCACTGAGTGAAGACCGACGACGTTGCCATCTATTAACATGCAGTTTACCTATATGTTCTGTGGTCCTGCCAATTGCAGGGCCCTCAAAACGAACTCGCTGGTGACTCGGAACCGCCGGTTAATCGGAATATACCTTTAGACTGCGTCATATACAATTGATTGCCAATAGCCATATAATATACATATAAATTAATAACAATTGATGACGTAATAGCCTATCATAAACGGACAGACTATAATTAATAACATTAATATTCCTATAAAAATTGGGCGATCATATGAGGTATTAACTGAGAATGCGCCAATATCATGCGCACTAATATTTATTGCACAATAAATGAAAAACATCGCCGTGTGTAGTGGGGTTTATGATACGTCAAGAAAGGTGAGTTTATTATTGTTTGTTCTTTTCGTTATAATTTTTGACTAATTTAAAATAGAATGAACCCAGAGGAGTTAGCCGTTGGTGCCGATCAGGCTGCTGTTGAAGCAGGAGTTGGTGCTGATGTAAATGCCGAGGAGAATCGTACCGGCGGTGCTGGTGCGGTCATCCACATTGGTGCTGCCAATGGGGATGATGCCGGCGGTGCTGGTGGTGCTGCTGGCGGGCCCGCTGTAACTGCTGGCCAAGTTACAGCCCAACACCAAAAAGGGTAATGTCATTTGCAAAAAAAAAATTTTTTTATTTACATTTAAATTTTTTATTCACATAATTTTTTTTTTACATTTAATTAATTAAATTTTTCAGAAGACGAAAATGGCGCCGGCATCACCGCAACCAGCGGCGTGGACAGGGGGGACCGTGGGGTCAAGGAGGCGCGTGGAGAGGACAGGGAGGGCCGTGGAGAGGACAGGGGGGGGGGCGTGGAGAGGACAGGGAGGGCCGTGGAGGGGACAGGGGGGACCGTGGTGGAGAGGACAAGGGGGGCCGCGGTGTGGGCAATGGAGGGGCCGAGGGGGCCAAAGAGGAGATATATTTATAGCTCACGCAGATATACATTATCATTAATTGATGTAATATTTATATATAAACGAGTTAACGAAAAACAAAAGTGGGCTTTCATTCTGATCAGATGTGTGTACTTGTGCTCCTCAATTTATTGAAAGCTATAAATATTGCCGTTTATGATAGGCTATTACGTCACTGCTTAGCAGTTATGACGTAGTTAATACCAACCGCTAAAATAAAAATTAAAACGACTGAATCCAATTATTTTTAGGCATAAATCCGTTTTTTTGCTTCTTAATAGAACAGTAGAGCTTAATTCACACGTGGCTTATATCCTTATTAAAAATTGCCCATTTGTGCCAAAATTGAATTTTCTAATTCGTACAACTCCTTTTTGGAAATTCTCAAATATCATGGACAATATTGATACCTTTCTATTATTACCTGAGCCAGAAATGCTGTGCGTTCAATTGGTCCACTTATTCCTCGATGGTTGACTAGCCTCGCCTTAAAACTAATTAATTAAAAATATTTATTAAAAGTATTTATTAAAAATACTTTTAATAAAATATTTATTTATTTTACTGTTTTAATTTTAAGTTTACTGTTTCTTTTGCAGTTTCCACATCACCCATGAGGTATGCAAATCGATGCGTTCACCTCTATTAGTGGGGGAGGTTCGCCAATAGCCATATAATATACATATAAATTAATAAATCATTGTATATACCCCTTTTATTTTAAATAAATTAATAATTTATTGAATTTACTTGATTTGCGTTACCTCAATTAGAACGGGGGAGGTTCACCAATAAACAGTCCTATAATACATGTAAAATAATGTATGTACCCCTTTTAATTATTGGTGAGCACTGAATATATTTCTATCTTTATTAAAACGATAAGTTAAAAAAATTAGAGATACACTCAGTGCGCACCGATGCATCAAACAATTAATATAATGTTACCTCTATTTGTATGGGGGAGGTTCGCCAACAAAAAGCCCTATAATATATGTAAGTATATACCCCTTTTTCACATCGCAACTGGTATAGAAACAAAATTGATTACATCAAGTAATTCTTGCACAAATAACATTGAAATTTTATTTGTTTTTGTGTGTGTTTAATGTTTTCACCTGCACAAATACAATGCAAGTATCGTCCACAAGAATCGCAATCAACCCAAACGTATGCTTCTCCTGAGTCATGATAAACCTCTCCTCTAGGGCAAATTAGACACAGCTCATTTAAATTGTCGCTTTCATTTAGTAATAGTTTCAGCAACTTACGTCTAAAAGTTTGCGAACTTTCAGTTTTTTCTAAATTGGTAGTATTTGCAATAATTTTTTCTGAAATTTGTAGTATTACAACCCCGCAATTATGTGAATCTTCTTGTGTTTGATGACTAAGATCATAATTTGTCAATTCTACATTAAATTTCGTTTGAGAAACCTTATTATAATAGATGGCAAATTTTTTGAATAGATTTAAATAATAATTGGCCTTGTGAGTTTTTTGATTGTGCATAGGGTCAATAAATGAAAATGTTGAATTTTTAAAATCTAATACTATTAGACACCAATGCCTATCGCCTATATTAAGCGGTATGATAGTTTTGCTTTTGAAAATTACTTTGCCTGCAATGTGGCTCCAATTATCGTCTTTGGAGTTTTCCTTGAATATCTCAAATGAATATGAAGGGCTTATAAAAGAAATATCATTATTTTCACAACTGTTTTTTAAAAATATAGCTAAACATATCTCTATCAAGAAGTTATTCAGCCACAAATCAACAGTATTTCTTCTACTTAGATTAGATAAAACGTCAATATCTTTAAGAGTTAAGCTGTTAATAAGTACATCTTTCAAAGTCGAATATTGTAACATTATGCTGTTTGGCCATTCCTTATCGAAAATGTAGTAATCTTGATTCAATACAAAATTATATGCATTACGAGTTAAATGCAGTTCGTTATTTTTTTTGTTATTTATTACTTGCTGCTTCATCAAATGTTTTTTGTTAAAATATGAAAATGTTGGTTGCTTATTCAAAAATATAGGTGCGCCACGTTTATTCCACGTTTCTTCGATTTCAATTAAAGGTTTTTCAACAACAATTTCAGCCTTATTTACTTCAATATTTTTCAATAATTTCAATTTTTTGGCATAGCTGTGTTCCAATTCAATATTTTTTCTTTTCGATATTGGTCTTTTTGGAAAATTTATATCTAAATAATGTTCCTTCATAATCGAATTAATTTTCTTCCTGATGGCGCGACAAAATCGACTGCATTTATAATTACGATTACCTTCCAAAAATAACTTTTTTACTTTACCAAACCAGTTCTCAGCAATAGCATTACTGAAACACATACTTGGCCGTTTTGTAAATATTTTGGTCCATAGTGGAAGTAATGGTATATGCTGCTTAAGCAGTTCGGCAGACAAATCAGGGCAAAAAAATATGTTTTTAATATTACTGCTTAGAATTTCAATACTAATTTCATGTTTATCAGCAAGCTGTATTGTTTTAAAAAGAGTGTAATAAGGACTACCCGCAAGTAAACGATAATTCTGTTACATCATTTAGGCAAAGTTGTATTAAAGATTCTTTTGCACAAAAAACACTATCACATTCAAATTCCGTATTGGTTAAAGTGACGAAATATTGCCACCATAACATGACTTTAGAAATGTCATCGAAATCAATTAAAGATGCTATAACTTCTTTCAAAAATGATCTAGCTTCACCAGTTAATTTATTTTCATATTTATTCACTTTAGACATTAAAATTTTCATCATGTGATTTCGGCATATATGTATAAGAGTGATTTTGTTAAATTTATCAACATCCTCTTTAGATTTTGTACGACTCATAGAATAATTAAATGACAATTTTAAATAGTCTGATAACGACATATAATTCCAGGCATCACAAACCGAGTGTATAAGGGCGTAGCTGTGATCTACAACCACTCCATCAAAAACAGGCCATTTATTTGGTGAAACTTTTTGTACGGAAAACTTGAAACTACGCAAACAATTGCTGATAGAAGGCACATCTTGTTGAGAGCTAATAAATTCTAACACGGGACAAATTTTTGAATTTTTCAAGTGTATAGCACTATTTTATCTTTCACTATTTTAGGCATGATTTAAACAATTTTATGACTTTTAGAAAATATAATTACTGCTAATCGAGCTATTAGTTAAGTTAAATAAAGTAAGTTAACAATACCTTGCAATAACAAATAATGCCTGCACACACGCAACTGCAAGGAAGAGCAAGAAACTTTCAACGGCGTCGTTTCAACGGCGAACTACACACGGATAACAACTGATGTGATGCTTCACTGATTTAAAAAATAAAAAAAACCAAAATGATTCACTCAGAACCAAGCACTTAAGCAATAAGTAAATTGCAAATCTTCAAGAAAATGAATTAATGCAATATTATTGTAAAGAATTCACACGAATGAAACTTTACTACAGAGTAGTAGAGCATGTGAACATACACTGATGGCCTGACAGGATAGGACAGGACAGGACTCTGTACACAATAGAATTCTATTTCTTCAAATTATATTGTTTTGAAAAAAATAACGTAGCTAAGCTTTGCAAAAGTGTAGCAAATTTACCATATTTTTCTCCAAATAACATAACTTAAAGCGAGACTTAAAGTAATGCTAATAAACGATATTTAATAATTGTAGAATAGATATTTAAGAAATGTTAAATAACGCAAATACAACTCTGTGCCTAACTTTACATTACAAGACGCTTGCCTAACTTTATGCATTCGTGCGCATATGAGATGGGTTCATGCTATAGGTAGTCTGTTCTATACAGGTAGTCTGTTCTTCAGACCAATGTCAATGATGAGGCGAGGCTAGTCAACCATGTTCTCAAATTACTCGACACTCCTCCGACCTATCCACACGATCATACATAACTAATAGTTGTATATAACATTTTTTATTTATTAAATAAACGAGGTATATACTATTATTTGAAAAAAAAAGAGGTGTATATTAAGTTGCATCCATTATTTTGAATATTGGTGTTGAAAATGCGATTAACAACTCTAAATAGACGAATCTCCTGTAAAAAGAAGAGCACAGAAAAATAAATGCAACTCACAACACATAATTGTTTTGATTGGTTCAAATACTCATTACCGTATTTATCACACATGTATTTTACATGTATTATAGGACTGTTTATTGGTGAACCTTCCCCGTTCTAATTGAGGTAACGCAAATCAAGTAAATTCAATAAATTATTAATTTATTTAAAATAAAAGGGGTATATACAGTCAGTCGCAGTCTAAAGGTATATTCCGATTAACCGGCGGTTCCGAGTCACCAGCGAGTTCGTTTTGAGGGCCCTGCAATTGGCAGGACCACAGAACATATAGGTAAACTGCATGTTAATAGATGGCAACGTCGTCGGTCTTCACTCAGTGGAATTTAAATCTTGAAATCTCCCCTGGCCGATGCTACTAAACCAATTACATTTTTGGAAAGCTGATATCAAGACCTTTAATTTGATGTATGACACATTGAGTGCAAAACGTCAGAAGTATTTTTAATTAATTAATTAAAATTGTTAATAATTAAAAGTAATGCGGGTCATTATCTCTTCTCCCCTGGCCGATGCTACTATACCAATTACATTTTTGGAAAGCTAATATCAAGACCTTTAATTTGATGAATGACACATTGAGTACAAAACGTCAGAAGTATTTTTAATTAATTAATTAAAATTGTTAATAATTAAAAGTGATGCGGGTCATTATCTCTTCTCCCCTGGCCGATGCTAATATACCAATTACATTTTTGGAAAGCTAATATCAAGACCTTTAATTTGATGTATGACACATTGAGTACAAAACGTCAGAAGTATTTTTAATTAATCAATTAAAATTGTTAATAATTAAAAGTAATGCGGGTCATTATCTCTTCTCCCCTGGCCGATGCTACTAAACCAATTACATTTTTGGAAAGCTAATATCAAGACCTTTAATTTGATGTATGACACATTGAGTACAAAACGTCAGAAGTATTTTTAATTAATTAATTAAAATTGTTAATAATTAAAAGTAATGCGGGTCATTATCTCTTCTCCCCTGGCCGATGCTACTAAACCAATTACATTTTTGGAAAGCTAATATCAAGACCTTTAATTTGATGTATGACACATTGAGTACAAAACGTCAGAAATATTTTTAATTAATTAATTCTTAAATTTTGTGTATAATAGCGCTAGGCAACCAGCAGAGCATCTGATTTAGTTGAGGAATTAAGTCGCAAAACTGTTTAATTTTGCAAGAATGCTACTAACCTAATTACATTTTTGGAAAGCTGATATCAAGACCTTTAATTTGATGTATGACACATTGAGTACAAAACGTCAGAAGTATTTTTAATTAATTAATTAAAATTGTTAATAATTAAAAGTAATGCGGGTCATTATCTCTTCTCCCCTGGCCGATGCTACTATACCAATTACATTTTTGGAAAGCTGATATCAAGACCTTTAATTTGATGTATGACACATTGAGTACAAAACGTCAGAAATATTTTTAATTAATTAATTCTTAAATTTTGTGTATAATAGCGCTAGGCAACCAGCAGAGCATCTTATTTAGTTGAGGAATTAAGTCGCAAAACTGTTTAATTTTGTAAGAATATTGCTTGCTTGACAGTTTTTATAATAATTAAACAAAATTTAATAATAACAAACAGTTTATTTCATTTTATTAATCTAATTTTAATTATATGAAAAAAATATATATTTTTCCGTGGTGGGAAAGTTATTGCTAAAAGTTATGGATAGATTCACTCCGGTCAGCAAATGTCAGCATATGCGGTAAATGGCAAAAAAAGTGGCAAATTTCTAACAATTTTAGCAAATTTGTAGTAAATTTGGCAAATGATCAATGGGGTACACAATTTTTCTTTGTAATTATCGCCTTGTGGTGAACGCATGCACAATTAATAACATAACCTTACTTTTTTATATTAATTATATATGTTTTGGTTTTAATATTTGAAGCAGTATTATGTAAAGATAATTTAGTAATATTTTAATTCTAATATGGTAATAAAGAATAAGTAAACATACCTTTTTTGTTCACAATGTTTTGTTTTGTTCTAATAGTCACTTTTCCAAATAACACCTGCATCAACTATGACGGTAGATGTGAAAAGGAAGCAAGTAAGCATGATTCAATAAACATAAGGTTGGCTCGATCGAGGGCCCAAATTCGTCATTTATGCGCAATTCGCACATATCGAACATGCACGATCTTTCTCGATTTGCGTTTAAAATTTAACATTTACAGCTTAGGTGGTATTTACATTTAGCGATTTACTTGAAGCAAAATAATTAAACTTAATCACATCAATGATGTTGATAAATGTAAATAATATGACAATTGAAATAAATTTGAGGTTATACTTGTATTTACATTGTTATATTCACGGTGAAAATATATTCAAAAGTGATAATGCCTGGTTGTGCAGTGAAAGTTTGTAAAAACAACAATAAGAAAACAGCAAACAAATTTGACAGCAAACTATGTGCTGTCGAGGTTAAAAATCGACTCGTAGTTGTGGACAATCGAAAGTAAACAATCCAACACAGCGACACATGTTTACATTCAAACATCTAAGAATTCGCGGGTAAATGTTTGGTAGGTGCTCGGTTAAGTTCGTGTTGTGCGAGACAAATTTCAAATGGCATTAAATTCCCGCGTGCGTAGACTCGGGCTTCGAGCCAACCTATCTATATTGAATCATGCAAGTAAGTAGCATTTAGCAACTTGCAAGCACTGATGAAATAAAATAATACATGCGCGGCATGCGCAGCCCGTAAACATGTAAACGGTGGGCTTGGTCGAGTCTTTCCGAGCGGACTCTGTAGCAACTGCACTTCGCAACCTTCAGAGTACCGTCTACCGTTATAATTCCGTTTAAACAGCCGCGAAATTTAAACATTAAATGTAACTTAAAACAATAGTTTATAAATAAATAATAAAATAAATATAATAAATAATTTATAAACTTTTGTTTATAAACAAATTATGAACAAAATATGAATAACTTGAGTTATAGGCAAAATGTAGTTTAAAAAAATTGCCTCTTTTATTGAAAAATATGAGACTTTTTTTGTCAAAAAAAGACAAAATCTTTTTAGGCGCGTAGATTATTTCGTGGACTGCCTCCTTTTTCGGATTTTATTAATTCATTAATAATTTTTAGTGGTGCAATACTCAAATAAAAGTGTTTATATAATAACGAAACCCACCACAAATTATAACATAGACGATATTTATTAAACTAAGAGATGCTAACTCTCATTGTTTTTATTGTTGTTTATTGATTTATTGATGTATTCTACAATGGTGACTGCATTATGCAATTATTTCTTTAACATAGGCGTGATTTGTACAAAGATTATTAGACATCCAGTTAACATGCAGAAAAGGACATTTACTGGATGAACAGACAAATACATCTATCAGTTCGATGTCTAATAGATATCTGTTTATCAATATCTAAAAGACGTTTTTATGTAGATATATAATGGACATCCATATAATGTCCTAGCTATCCATATAATGTCCATACATAATGTGGACTTTGACTGGATATCCATTAGACTTGGTGTGCTATGTGGGTTACGAAAGTTTTAAACATGTTATCTATAGTATTTACATCAACGTATTTTTTTGTTTTATTATCTATAAATTTATTAGTATCTATATTTATTTGTTTTACAGCCGATTCAATCTTATCTTCAACAAATTTTTTATTCACTGCATCCAACGGATCTACTGGTAATGGCACATTTTTCACACTTCTGTTCTGAACATCTAATTGATTTTCGTCATTTACATGCCATGACCAAAACGAATTTGATTGTAATTTTCCTATTTGTTCAAGAGTATAATTTTCTACAAGTTCTTGTGATGCAAAATTTTTAATATTTATATCATATTCTGTTTGTTTTAAAAGTTTCATTACAAATTTTTTATTCACTAAATCATCAGAATCAACCGCATCGGGTAAATTTTTTATTTGTTTATTTTTTGCATCTAGTGGTTCTTCTTTTATTTCCTTAATTGCATTTTCAATGGGTAACAATTTTTTGTTCATTAGTTCATCGACATTTACATTCACTTCTTTCAATGTTGCATAATTTTTCTCATAAACTTGATCTACTTGATCATTAACATATTTTTTGTTCGCAACGTCTTCGTCGTTAATTGGTGCGGGTACATTTAGTATTTGATTTTTCTTTGCATCCAACTGTTTATTTTGTAAAATTTCTAGTTGACTGTTTAATATTGTTTAACAACGCAATTTTGCATTTTATTGTTTAAAACTTTTTCATATTCAATTTTTAACTTTTGATCTAAATCATTAATTTGATTATTAACGTATTTTTTATTGGTTGCATCTTCAGGGTCAGTTGGTTCTAAAACATTCATAATAGTTTTGTTTCCGCCATCGAGTTGTATATTTTTTAACAAGTTCTCAACCAAAGATTGATCAATTTGTTTTATCGGTCCAATTTTAGCAAATTTCCCAATTTGTTCTAAAACATATTTCTTGTTTGCGGCATCTTCCTCCTCAACTGGTATTGACACCTTTTTTATCGTTTTGTTTTTTGCGTCCAATTGGATCTTTAGTTATATTATTAATATAATCTTTTGTAGCACAATTCTCAATAATCTTAAGAATTTGATCATCTACATATTTTTTGTTTGTTACATCTTCGTCATAAGTGGGTAGAGGTAAGTTTATTATAGGTTGCTGGTTAGCATTTAATTGTTTGTTTTCGTCTTTTTTTAGCTGATTTTCAAACAGTATTTTATCAACACAATTTGCAGCTTTTTCCTCACACATTTTATTATTTTCATTTTTAGCATGTTCTATTTGTTTTGTTAGATGTTTTTTATTGACGGCATCTTCAGGATCAATTGATTGTGACGCTGTTTTCCGGAATTTCTGAAAATTGCTCGGGCGCCAGTTTTTAACGAGTTTGCTCTCGATTGGGTAGCGGATTCAGTCGGAGTAACAGGTAAAATTTGGAAACGCACACAGAAAACTCGGTTAAATAAACTTTATTACATAGAAATGAACGGTTTACAATTAAAAATAATGCTCACGACAACGAGCGGAAAACGGTTTACAGAATAGAACGGTTATTTTACTTTGGTGAAAGTGTGGTCTCTAATTCGGACTATTGTCGTTATTTTAAAACAAAACGGCGGCGTGCACCAGGAATAGCTGGGATTCGTTAGAAACGTGTTCATAGAAAATTTGGCGGTTTGCACTCGAGCCAAAAGATCAGAAACTGTCTCATAGAACCCAGCCACCAATTACGTGACACGCTAAGCCTAAACGAGGTCGACGGAAAATTGCCGGTTTGCACTCGACCCAATCCCCAGAAGACCTTTGTGCAGAAAACTGCGGTACCGGAATGACAAAAACACAAGAGACTTGCACCAAAATAAAATTAATAAAGACTTACTGCATAATTTGTTGAAGTTGGTAAAAATACGGTTTGAACTGGTAATCGCGATACTACTGGTTTGCTTCAGTGGCACAGGAAAAGAGACTGAAATAATGAGCTCCTGACCTATTTATTGAATAAAATACATGCAAAAACTCATTGTTCTTCGGTGGATGAGAAGGAGAAACCGATCCCAAACTTCTGGTGCCGAATCTGCTACCCCAAATTCGAAGACAATTCGAATTTCCGCGCGAACAAACACAACCGACACTGGCGCACATTTAAACACAAAATTACCCATGATGCACTATTTAACTGCACTTCCGCGGTAGCACACGTTGTAAACAATCCCATTAACCTCTGCGGTGCACATACGTCAGGATGTTGTTCCAAACCTCATTACGAAACGAAGAAATTCCAATTGTCTCGACCAGAACTTGTTTCAGACAAAACAAACGGATAAATCGGTGCAATATTTGCAAGTCGGTTTAATTACTACAGCTAATTAAAAGCGATTCGGATTCGGTCGATTAACGCGTAGTTTAAACGCAACAGCTGACTCGTGAACCGACCGGTGCATACAGTTGACAGTTCAAACGTAAACAAAACGAGGCAGTTAGGTCGGCAGTTAAGTGTAGTGGTAAGTGCAAGGAAAGTGCAACAAAACGATGTGGACGCCGCCCAACTCCTGCAGGAAACACCCTCTAATGGGGTAAGTATCGAAACATAGTCGTTTGTAGCAGTGATTCGCACCTAACCTCAAACATTTTAGGTGTTTGCGGGAATCCACCTCGAAACAATTCCTCGGGCCTTCGTACGGATTTGTCATAAACATGGGCTAAGACAGGCAGCCCTACCAGTTACGGTGAGTATGTAAAGTAGTGGTACCGTGGTAAAACCTAATTTCAGTGTTTGTTTCAGGAAAAACAGCGCAAAGACCGGCGTAACGAAAACGCTTCGTTACATGATTCCAAAACATTCTTAATCGTTTTGTTTCCACCATCAAGTTGATCAATTTGTTTTACCCGTCCAATTTTAACAAATTTATCAATTTGCTCTAAAACATATTTTTTGTTTGCGGCATCTTCCTCTTCAACAGGTATGAACACATTTTTTATTGTTTTGTTTCCAGCGTCCAATTGTGTAACTTTAGTAATATTATTAACATAATCTTTTGTAGCACGATTTTCAGCTATTTTAAGAATTTGATCATCTATATATTTTTTATTTAATACATCTTCGTCATAAGTAGGTAGACGTAGGTTTATTATTGGTTGATGGTTAGCATTTAATTGTTTGCTTTCAATTTTTTTTATCTGATTTTCAAACAGAATTTTATCAACACAATTTGCTACTTTTTCCTCACACATTTTAATATTGTCGCTCTTAACCTGCTCTATGTGTTCTGTTAGATATTTTTTATTGACGGCATCTTCCGGTTCAGTTGGCGTTAAAACATTAATTATGTTTTTATGTTGAGCATCTAGTTGTTTATTATGTAAATCGTTTAAAGATTGATTTACATAGTTTTTGAGTGATTGATCAAGAGGAAGAAACTGATCTTTAATTAATTTTGCAGTATTGATTTTTTCCGTACTTATTTGTTTCATTAAATATTTTACGTTTACAGCGTCCGTTTCAGATATAGGAATTTTAACATTTTGTATAATTTTGTTGTCGGCATCAAGATTTCCATCTTTTGTATACTTTATAGGATGGTGTGACATTTTTTCATCAACATATTTTTTATTGACAGCGTCATTATTCTCCGTAGGGTCACCAATATTCACAACGCGTTTATTTTGAAAATCCCTAGTATGTTTATAAAAAAAAATTTCAGTTCATTTTATTTGTTTACTGAGATACGATACATTTACTGCATCGCCTTCAGAAATAGGTGATTGCAGATTTTTTATTATTTTTCCTCTGGCACTAAATTGTCCACTTTGAGTTGACACCTCACAACACAACGGAATTGTCATTGTACTACTAATTGTGGGGGTCACATTTGTTGGTAACCGTTTATTTTCAGTGAAAATCGCACAACTATTTAAGCAACCAATAGAATGGCCGCATTTAAGCTGGTTGCTATAGTTACAATTGATCAACATCATTATTTTTTGGAAATATTTTGGAAATATTTAAAATATTTCCGATGTCACAATGAAAGGTGTTGTCAAAATTAATTTATTGGAAAAAATGGTAACATTAAATGAATCCAACAAATATAACAAAAAAAACTAATTAAAATTAAAAACACAGTGATTGTAAGTAGTTTGTTGTTGGTTTCCAACGGAAGCAAAAGTGGAATAAGTCGAGTAAGATAGATGAAAAATTAAGATAGATGTAGAATGGAAATATCTAGTAGTAAAATGTCATTATAATTTATTAAATATTTTATAAAATATAACATCAATTAAGAGTTGTGCGATTTTCTTACCGAATACCATTCGTACAAAAATTAATTCCGAAAAAATTTTATCGCTTACACTCATGCATTAGTTAGCGTGAGGAAATCTGCCCTCGTCTGCGACTCGGGCAGATTTCCACGCCAACTAATGCATTCGTGAGCTTAAAAAAATTTTCTGGAAATAATTTGTGCACTTATGGTATTACATGTGAAAATCGCTCCATACTAATTTACGACCAATAGAAACGTTGCATTTGAGTATATTACCATGGCAACAACAAAATTTTTCGGAAATTTTATCCTACTACACCAAGCAGTAGAAAACTCCAGCGTAAATTATTATGTCAAAACAAATGTCAAAATAAATAATTTAATTAGAACTAAAAAATTAAATAAACTAACAAAATTAATGATTAAAATTAAAAACACAATTGTTTTATTTGGTACCGTATCTTTTTGGTACCGTATTTGTAATATTTGGTACCGTATCTTCCACAGCTTTATCAATTGCATTCAATGACTGTTTTCCGAAGCGCGACATTTTTTACTTTGACAGATTTAGTATTTTGTTTTCAACAATCGTTGCTCATAGATACGCAATTCTATTGCAACTTGATTAAAAAATATCAAAAACTTTTTGAATTCTGATCAATTTTTGTAAGTGTATTGGTGCGATTTTCTTACCGAATCTGCACTCGAGCATGAATTCATATCCTGGAAATTTTTTATCGTGCATTCCAACAACGTAATCCGGCCCTCGTGTTCCACTCGGGCCGATTAATACGTTGTTGAAATGCACTCAAAAAAATTTCCGGATAGAATTCATGCTCTTGTGAGATTACAAGTGATAATTTTTCTATGTTTACGTTTAGCATGTAAACCAACATGATGTCCAAACTTATCGATAGGCATGTTTATACTGAGATAATCCGATCATGTTTATGTAATTATACCACATTCTTTCAATTCCTCAATAATTGATACAATCTCATTTTGAACAGCCGTATTTCCTGCAAGTTGCGCCCCATATAACAATTGTAGTCGATCCACCAATTCGTTAGGAATACCTCAGTAGGAAAATTGAATTTTGGAGTTTGGAACAATATTTTTCATAATACTACCACCAGTAGGCGCTGAATGCAATCGACGCTTCGTTAAAGATGGAAATAATTTGCTAATAATATTGAGGTATTTGAATCCCTTATAAGGCTAAGTGTCCACTATAGAGTTTTTTCGGTAGAGTGTAGAGCGTAGAGTGTAGAGACTTTACCTGTAATGTGTACACTACGGCGCGTCTCTACCACTCTACCGCTCTACTAGAGCTGCAGTAGAGATATTTTGAGTAGAGCTCTACCATGCGCTCTACCAACTGTATACACTGTAGACCATAGACAAGATAGCTGTAGACGTATTTGACTCTGCTGTAGAGTCGTATGGTTGAGCGCGCAGCTGCAGCCATATTTGTTTAAAATAAAAATTAAAAAAATGAGTTCACGACAAAAACGTGCTGCTGCAGCCGTATTATTGCTAGAAGATGGTGAAGCAAAAAAAAGAAAATGTTGGGAGCGGGATTGGATTGCGAAAAGACAACAAAACGCTGGATGGTATCGAGGTTTGTTAATTGAACTAATGGAAGAAGATTCAGCTGCGTACAGAAATTTTCTGCGTATGTCACATTCGAATTTCGAAGCGTTGTTGCAAATGGTTGCACCGATAATCCAAAAGCAAGACACACACTTGCGAAAATCGATTCCAGCTAGAGAAAGATTGGCAGTGACTTTGAGAATGCACAGCTCACTCTGTAGAGCAAAAAACTCTATTGAACAGGTTCAATAGAGTGTTGAGCATATGAAAAGCTCTACCGCGCACCAAAAAGTTGCATATACACTATAGAGTTGTCAGGCGAGATAATGCTTGTGTATAGCGCTCGTGTAGAGCTCTACAGGGCGTATACACTTCTCTACTCGTCTCTACGCAGAGTTTTCTCTACACTCTACCTAAAAAACTTTATAGTGGACACTTAGCTTTAGATTTTGTTCTAGCATCGGGATTGTAATTTATTTTGTGGGCGTTCGTTGTTCTTAAAATTTCACCATATCGATGTTTATCTTCATATGTATACTCGATGGGAGATTTTAAAAAAATCAATTTGTACAATCCTTCGGTTTCTTTAAATTTTCTTCCCGCAATTACAATATCGTCACCATTAAATGTAAATTTTTGGTTACTCATCCACCAAGTTCCTGTAGCAGGTTCATATCGTACTCCGTAGACTTTATTGGTCAGACGTGTTGTATCAGAAATTAGTAGTTTTATGTAACGCTTTGGAAGCGGATTAAGATTTTCTAGAAAATTCTCGTCAATTAGTTGACGACCTTCTGTAGTTAAGTACAATTCACGAACTGAGTCCATCGTCACTTCATTAGGGTCATCGGTCTCACTATTAGCTATTACTTCTAATTTCAAAAATTCAGGAATTTTAGTTGCGTTCATTGTAGATGTAAAAAAAGAAGAGTCAGAAATTCCTTCTTCGCCTTTGAGACTTCTATTAAAATATGGTATTTGTTTAGTACTTTCTTTTTTTGGTGTTGATTGAAAAACGGTTTTTTCATCTTTATCTTTAGGTTTTACTTTTTTTTTACATGTTTTACAAGCTCCTTTAAAGGGTCCACAAAGGGTTTAAAACTACTTTCAATATTATGTTGACTTTCAATGTTGCCGCGTTTCAATGATTTAAATTTTTTTCGAATGTTTTTAGTAGCCTTAAGTAGCTTAAGTTTTATCGTATCTCTATTCGACGACATTGTCAACACTGAAACAAATGAAGACACTCAGGGTATTATAAACTTATCAAAACCAATTCTATATCGACCATTATTCAATTCGCTTTCTTTGTCAATAACTAAAAAGCCTGTGACGCTGTTTTCCGGAATTTCTGAAAATTGCTCGGGCGCCAGTTTTTAACGAGTTTGCTCTCGATTGGGTAGCGGATTCAGTCGGAGTAACAGGTAAAATTTGGAAACGCACACAGAAAACTCGGTTAAATAAACTTTATTACATATTTGAACGGTTTACAATTAATAGTAATGCTCACGAGAACGAGCGGAAAACGGTTTACAGAACAGAACGGTTATTTTACTTTGGTGAAAGTGTGGTCTCTAATTCGGACTATTGTCGTTATTTTAAAACAAAACGGCGGCGTGCACCAGGAATAGCTGGGATTCGTTAGAAACGTGTTCATAGAAAATTTGGCGGTTTGCACTCGAGCCAAAAGATCAGAAACTGTCTCATAGAACCCAGCCACCAATAACGTGACACGCTAAGCCTAAACGAGGTCGACGGAAAATTGCCGGTTTGCACTCGACCCAATCCCCAGAAGACCTTTGTGCAGAAAACTGCGGTACCGGAATGACAAAAACACAAGAGACTTGCACCAAAATAAAATTAACAAAGACTTACTGCATAATTTATTGAAGTTGGTCAAAAAATACGGTTTGAACTGGTAATCGCGATACTACTGGTTTGCTTCAGTGGCACAGGAAAAGAGACTGAAATAATGAGCTCCTGACCTATTTATTGAATAAAATACATGCAAAAACTCATTGTTCTTCGGTGGATGAGAAGGAGAAACCGATCCCAAACTTCTGGTGCCGAATCTGCTACCCCAAATTCGAAGACAATTCGAATTTCCGCGCGAACAAACACCAACGACACTGGCGCACATTTAAACACAAAATTACCCATGATGCACTATTTAACTGCACTTCCGCGGTAGCACACGTTGTAAACAATCCCATTAACCTCTGCGGTGCACATACGTCAGGATGTTGTTCCAAACCTCATTACGAAACGAAGAAATTCCAATTGACTCGACCAGAACTTGCTTCAGACAAAACAAACGGATAAATCGGTGCAATATTTGCAAGACGGTTTAATTACTACAGCTAATTAAAAGCGATTCGGATTCGGTCGATTAACGCGTAGTTTAAACGCAACAGCTGACTCGCGAACCGACCGGTGCATACAGTTGACAGTTCAAACGTAAACAAAACGAGGCAGTTAGGTCGGTAGTTAAGTGTAGTGGTAAGTGCAAGGAAAGTGCAACAAAACGATGTGGACGCCGCCCAATTCCTGCAGGAAACACCCTCTAATGGGGTAAGTATCGAAACATAGTCGTTTGTAGTAGTGATTCGCACCTAACCTCAAACATTTTAGGTGTTTGCGGGAATCCACCTCGAAGCAATTCCTCGGGCCTTCGTACGGATTTGTCATAAACATGGGCTAGGACAGGCAGCCCTACCAGTTGCGGTGAGTATGTAAAGTAGTGGTACCGTGGTAAAATCTAATTTCAGTGTTTGTTTCAGGAAAAACAGCGCAAAGACCGTCGTAACGAAAACGCTTCGTTACATCCCCCTCCTACTTCGGAAAACAAAAACAAGCGAGAATCTATCCTAGGAAAACTTAAGGAAACATCATAAAGCGGTGTTCGGAAAAACAAAATAAATGTAATAGGTTCTATAAGCCCCAAATTTATTAAACAGCACCGTAGCAACCGTAAAATAAATTAAACAGCTTGGCGGTAAAACCCTGATGAGCATCGGACAGGTGATGTTCTCTTTTCATCACTTGATCACCTACATGACAACGCCAGTCCCTTCGGCGAAGGTTGTAGTTGCGACTCTGCTGGGTAAACGCCCGATCAAGATTAAGGCGCACTAACTTGAACACATCTTGTAACTCGGCCAGGCGCCGAGTGTGCGGAAGCACATTTGGTTCGGTAACGTCGGCGGCATCTTCTTCCTCGTTAACAGGTGCAGGAGTTCGGTGTAACGCATGGGGCAAATTTAACTCTCTACCAAAATTGAGAAATGCGGGAGTAAAACCGGTGGAGTCTTGCTTCGCACTATTTATGGCCATCATCAACGACGGTAATTGCTGATCCCACTTCCGGTGTTCCTGGTTGCAAAACTGGGCAATCATGGTTTTCAGGGTACGGTTCGCCCGTTCCACGGGATTGGCTTGCGGTTGGGCTTTAAATCTCTGGCAGGTAACACAGCCACGGACGTATTTCGTAACATCACGAAACATTCCCGGCCAGTAATAAAATTGTGCTATCCTGCAGATTGTTTTCGATATACCCAAATGACCCGCGGTTGGTTGGTCGTGTGTTTCTAGGAGAACTGCTTTGCGTCGCGGTGTAGGAACGCAAAGTTTCCATGGCTCAGTAAATTCGGTTTCTTTGAGATCAGTGTGATCCCAGAAATGACGGTACAAACGGTTGTTACGGATCTGATAGTCGGGAAAAGAAACGGGGTCTTTTTGTACTTCCTTTATTTTTCGGTCGTACCAATTACAGCCTTCTTCAACATCCACGGTACACAGCTCACCGGCATCTTCTTCAAATGAAGTATGCGGCAACGGTTGTCGGGATAAGGCGTCTGCCACCCGGTTCAAAACGCCCTTACGGAATTGGATGTCAAAGTCATACTGCTGCAAGAAAACGCTCCATCTTGCAAGACGACCTGTCGGACTTTTGATAGAATGTAACCATCTTAAAGACTGGTGATCGGTGACAACGGTAAACGGATACAGTTCGAGGTACGGTCGCATCTTTTCTATGCCGTACACGATGGCCAAACACTCTTTCTCGGTTACGGAGTAGTTTTTCTCGGCGGGAGACAGAGTACGGCTGGCGTAAGCAATTACGCGGTCATGGCCCTCGACTTTCTGCGTCAATGCGGCTCCAAGACCATAGTCGGATGCATCGGTTTGTAACGTGAATCTCTTAGAAAAATCCGGACAAGCTAACACCGGAGCTTCGGTGAGTGCGGTCTTCAGGGAGAGGAACGCACTCTGATGGGATTCGTCCCAGATCCAACGTTGACCTTTACACAGGAGCTTATTGAGCGGCGAGACCAGTTTTGAAAAATTCGAAATAAATCGACGGTACCAAGAAGCAACACCTAGAAAACTCCGCAATGTTTTAACATTGATTGGCGGCTTAATTTCTAAGATGGACGCGACTTTGTCGGGGTCGGTGTGAATACCTTCGGCGGCAACTACATGACCAAGGTACGTCAGAGATTTTCGGCAGAACTGACACTTATCGGGATTTAACTTTAAGTTGGCCAGTCTAAGACGACGGAAAACTTCCCGGATATTTTCCAGGTGCTCCTGGAACGTTTTGCCAAGGATGATTATATCGTCCAAATAGGCAAAGGCATGTGGCTCCATTTCGGGGCCAATTATCCGGTCCAGGAGACGCTGAAAAGTTGCAGGTGCGGAATGTAATCCAAACGGCATTACTTTAAATTGGAATAAACCTTTTCCGGCGACGGTAAAGGCGGTAATTGGTTTACTTTCGGGAGACAGTGGAATCTGCCAGTAACCCTGTTTTAGATCTAGTGTAGTGATATAGCGGGCTCCACGTAATTTGTCCAGGATGGCGTTAATGTACGGTAACGGATAAGCATCCTTCCTGGTCACATCGTTGACTTTTCGGAAATCTATGCAAAACCTCGGTTTACCATCCTTTTTGCGGACAATTACAACGGGTGAACTCCACGGACTATTCGAAGGCTCAATTACTCCTTCCGCCAACATTCGATCAACTTCCTCGTATACAATCTGCTGCATACGAGGATTTTGGGATCGGTATCGTTGCTTTATCGGCGTCTTGTCGATTAAGCTGATACTATGTTGTGCTAGAGTGGTTGGACCTTCTAGCCGCGTAAATCCTGCTAGTTCGGAGTCAAGAAACGCGGTGAGTTGAATTTGCTCAGCAGACGTCAACTGTTCGGACAAAAATGCAATGGATTTGGGGTGAGAAGGCTCGCTCACCGCAATTTCGGTAGTATGAGGTGCGGGAAAATAAACTTTATTATTTACAATATCTACGGTCACTTGAAATTTCTTTAAAAGATCCATCCCTAGCACTACGTCGGCGACAAGCGACGGCAAACACAAAAATCTTTCGACGGAAGCGGTATTTCCAAAACGGACTTCAAAATTTACCATCCCAACGGTTTGGGTGGAAGACCCATCGGCTAACCGGGTGTTACAGCGCACGTCCTCAATTTTAATAGTGGGAAAAGCGTTGATTACGGAGGAACCTATGTAGGAAACCATAGCTCCGGTATCTACTAAAGCGGTGAAAATTTTTCGGTTTAGGGAAATTGGGATGAATAAGCGGTCGTCGGTGCTAATACCACAAAATGAGGCCTCGTCGGATGACAACTGTTGTGGCCTCGTCATCCAACAGTTGCCACTCAGTTTCCCGAGCGGTTTCCACAAGGACAATCCCTGGAATACACACCTTCCGTCTTACAACGGGAACAGAAAATCTTTTGCGGATTGCGACACTCATTGCGACGATGTCCCGTCTCGCCGCAACGGAAGCAGACTTCGGGAGGGCGGTCAAATGGGGTTCGGGGCGAATCGAACCGAGACGGACTAGAAATGGGGTTAACCCTTGATTGGGGCGGCGTGGGCGGTAAAGGACTTCTTATCGGTGGCGGCGGTTGCGTCAGATCCATATTAAAACGGACATTAGGCGGCGCCCTCGAATATGCTCGGGCAGATGGTTCGCGAGAGCGATTAGTGGCCGCGTCCTGAGCTATTCGCTCCTGGACCACTTCCTGCTCACGCATACGGAGGAGCAATTCGTCGGTGGTATGGCAATCGGCACGGCGAATATTCTGCATGAATATCGGCCGCATGTTCCGGTAGCACAAATCAAGCTCCTGTTCCTCGGTTATTCCACCCACTCGACGGATAAGGGTACGCAGTTCAATAATATACCTTACCGCCTTTTCATGAGTACCCTGGACACGGTTGCGGACGGCTTCCCAGGCTAGGTGTGCATGATCCGGGGGTAGAAAACACCCATGAAACGCTTGACGGAAATTTTCATATGTACCCCGGTTCAACTGTCCTAAATGAAACCAACGGAGTGCTTGATCCCGTAATAAATGCGGCATTCCCCTCAGTAACTGGTTTTCGCTTAAACCATACATCTCTCGGAGCTCGTCGATTCGCTCTAGGAACGCCAGCGGATCGGACTCGCCATTAAACAAAACATTCCACCGTCTAATGGTGTCCATCGCAGCTAAATCGGCAGGGGCGAACGCGGCGGTTGAGGACGGAAAAACCGGGCTGAAAACCGGTCGCGGAGTTGTTCGCGTTAACGGTACATTTAATGAGAAACTTGAAGGCGGCGGTATACTAGTTACAAAAGTGGTAGGCGGCGGTAACTGAGGCGGCTCCGGCGACACCGAACCCAGGAACTGCATTAAACGGATTCTTAGAGCCAGTACTTTTCCATCGGACGGCAAATTCCTCGCTTCGAGCTCAGAAATTAGCTCGGATTTTCGTAGCTTATGAACCCAGGATAACTGCCTTTCTTCAACTTCACCTTCGGATGGAGCGGGCGAAGTGGGTCTTTCGGCGCCACTCAGCTGAGCATCGTTTGAAACATTTCCCTCGTGCTCGGACATTTTGTCCAACGTAATTAGTTGTGAACACAAATTAAATAAAAGTAATATAACACACCCAAAAGAAAATACTTACTTCCCTTCGCACTTCTTTAACCCAGAACAAACTTAAAGTATTTAATCGGATTTATAATATTTTATTTCGGACAAATAATAAATTGCTAAATACTTAAAAAAAAGAACGGTTCCTAAATTTAGCATTTTATAAACGAAACGGACCCGGAAAAATTATTGAAAAATTAAAAAAAAATAACGGTCCCTGCTCGGGCGCCAATTTGTGACGCTGTTTTCCGGAATTTCTGAAAATTGCTCGGGCGCCAGTTTTTAACGAGTTTGCTCTCGATTGGGTAGCGGATTCAGTCGGAGTAACAGGTAAAATTTGGAAACGCACACAGAAAACTCGGTTAAATAAACTTTATTACATATTTGAACGGTTTACAATTAATAGTAATGCTCACGAGAACGAGCGGAAAACGGTTTACAGAACAGAACGGTTATTTTACTTTGGTGAAAGTGTGGTCTCTAATTCGGACTATTGTCGTTATTTTAAAACAAAACGGCGGCGTGCACCAGGAATAGCTGGGATTCGTTAGAAACGTGTTCATAGAAAATTTGGCGGTTTGCACTCGAGCCAAAAGATCAGAAACTGTCTCATAGAACCCAGCCACCAATAACGTGACACGCTAAGCCTAAACGAGGTCGACGGAAAATTGCCGGTTTGCACTCGACCCAATCCCCAGAAGACCTTTGTGCAGAAAACTGCGGTACCGGAATGACAAAAACACAAGAGACTTGCACCAAAATAAAATTAACAAAGACTTACTGCATAATTTATTGAAGTTGGTCAAAAAATACGGTTTGAACTGGTAATCGCGATACTACTGGTTTGCTTCAGTGGCACAGGAAAAGAGACTGAAATAATGAGCTCCTGACCTATTTATTGAATAAAATACATGCAAAAACTCATTGTTCTTCGGTGGATGAGAAGGAGAAACCGATCCCAAACTTCTGGTGCCGAATCTGCTACCCCAAATTCGAAGACAATTCGAATTTCCGCGCGAACAAACACCAACGACACTGGCGCACATTTAAACACAAAATTACCCATGATGCACTATTTAACTGCACTTCCGCGGTAGCACACGTTGTAAACAATCCCATTAACCTCTGCGGTGCACATACGTCAGGATGTTGTTCCAAACCTCATTACGAAACGAAGAAATTCCAATTGACTCGACCAGAACTTGCTTCAGACAAAACAAACGGATAAATCGGTGCAATATTTGCAAGACGGTTTAATTACTACAGCTAATTAAAAGCGATTCGGATTCGGTCGATTAACGCGTAGTTTAAACGCAACAGCTGACTCGCGAACCGACCGGTGCATACAGTTGACAGTTCAAACGTAAACAAAACGAGGCAGTTAGGTCGGTAGTTAAGTGTAGTGGTAAGTGCAAGGAAAGTGCAACAAAACGATGTGGACGCCGCCCAATTCCTGCAGGAAACACCCTCTAATGGGGTAAGTATCGAAACATAGTCGTTTGTAGTAGTGATTCGCACCTAACCTCAAACATTTTAGGTGTTTGCGGGAATCCACCTCGAAGCAATTCCTCGGGCCTTCGTACGGATTTGTCATAAACATGGGCTAGGACAGGCAGCCCTACCAGTTGCGGTGAGTATGTAAAGTAGTGGTACCGTGGTAAAATCTAATTTCAGTGTTTGTTTCAGGAAAAACAGCGCAAAGACCGTCGTAACGAAAACGCTTCGTTACAAGCCATATTGTGTTTGCCAACACAATTTACATAATGATTTAAATTCGTTCATATTCATGTCTAGTGCAACAAATTCATCATATATGTGTTTAAGATTAATGTCATCTTGTTTAAAAATTATTAAAAAAATTGGAGTTATCTCTAACCAATTGTTTCGGAATTCTTGTATATGTTTGACAAAGATAGAAACAGTCAATTTTATAGTGTCGTCCAAAACTAAAATAATCACGAATTACACTTTGTGGTGAACATGCTACATCGTCAAACATAAATATTGAATTTGGTTTTGCTTCCGCTGGCGTCATAACGTCATCAGTACTATCAAACATTTTTATTTTCATACCATTTATAGATTCAATAATATTCTGTAATATTTTGTATTTTGGTTGATTAAGTGTTTTTCCGATAATGTCTATATTTTGAAATTTTAATTCTTCCGGATGTTCCAATAGACTTATCAAAACATTCGTTTTACCACACCCGCTGCTTCCAACAATTAAACATCTATTACAGTTTTTTACCAAACGGCCGTATTTTGGTAATAATTGACTATCGCATACATAGTCGTGATTAGTCACCGTTAGTGATTCAGGTTGTTTTATTATACGCATTGTCACATACACTAATAGAAAATTTGAAATACTAATGTATATATTCAAAATAGTATATAATTATATTTGAAACCAAATTTCTATTCAGAACGGTATGATACGTCAAGGTGGTGGAATCGTAAATATTTTAATTAATAAATTACCCTTTGAGTTACATATTCCCGGATATCAGTGGTGCGGACCCGGGACAAAAGTTCCAAAACGTTTACAGCATAACGATAAGGGTATTAATAAATTGGATAGTTATTGTAAAGAACACGATCTTGCGTATTTAAAAAACAAAGACTTAAATTCAAGACATCAAGCCGATAGAATTTTTGCAGATCGTGCTTGGAGTCGTGTAAAGGCCAAAGATTCATCATACGGTGAGAAAGTAGCAGCTTGCGGTGTAACCAACGCAATGAAGACCAAGATAAAAACAGGTATGGGCGTTTCAACTAGAAAACATCGTCCAAGAAAAAGAAGGATGAAAAGAAAAATGGTAGCGTTTCGGGCAGCAGTAATGAATCCTGTTAAAAGTGTATTAAACTCAAATAATTTCAAAAATAAAAAAAAAAACTTGTATTCAAAATCATACAAAGTAGCAAAGGATGCAATTAAGAAAGCCGGCGGTAAAAAATTTATTCGACTACCGCGAATTATACCAATTCCAAAACAAGGAGGATTTATAGTACCGTTAATGGCCGGGTTAGCAGCTTTGGGTAGTTTAATCGGTGCCGGAAGTGGTGTTGCAAAAGCTGTTAGCTAAAGCAGCACGTAAAACCCTAGATGAATTGCATAGACATAACAAACAGATGGAAGCTATAGCACTTGGAAAACAAGGATCTGGACTATATGTTAAACCTTATCGAAAGGCAATGGGCCTATTTTTACCTAAAGGTTCAAAAAACTATTAAATTTACCTCGAAAACGTGCAATGAATGAAAATGAAACGAGAAAATTTGCAAAAAAAATTATCGAATTTTCGAGGTGTATTTATGAGAGACAATTTACCTAAACACGGTGCATTGGTGAATGAGTGTGGAATAATAAATTTGGATAAAAGTAGTGGTCCTGGTACACATTGGTGTGCATATGTAAAGCGGGGTAATAATGTTAAATGGTATGATAGTTTTGGGGATTTACCACCTCCATTAGAATTTCAACGATATTTTAATTGTTGTTAAATATGTTTTAAGATATTTAAATTTGAATGAAATTGCGCGAAAGGCGCTGATGTAGTGGTGGCGTATTGTCAAGCTACCGTGCGCATGCGAGTGTATGAGAGAGTGTGGACGGGCATTATTGCAGCTCCAAGTCAGCTACGATCAAGAACGTTTTGCTTGTGTTCAAGAAAGTAAAATAAACATATTTTCAATTTTCAACCAACAAGAGCGTTTCATTTTATTACAAACATCAAGTTAAATAATATACAAACATATTTTGGTCCTTCGAGCCGGATCTAGTTGATCCGATCATCAAGAATCCATCGGCAAATCAATTCAGTTGCCGAACCACATTCAGACAAAGGAACAGCCATCTTGCATACATTCATCAGGTGAGTGCGCTTCCAATTCCAAATACATTTTCCATTTCTGTTCCTTTTATTCAATTCATCATTTATTGCTGCAATTCGGCAACGAACAGTCATGGCTTTGGCCAAGTTAAATGTGCGGCGAGGCGCGATTAAAGGGCAATTGACCCGCTTTGAAACGTATTTAAACGGTTTAGATTTAGTTGAACTCGATACTATTAAACTTCAATATCGAATTGACAAGGCAAAAAGGCTATTAGATACGTATAACGAGGTTCATACATTAATCGAGAACGAAGTCGTGGATGACGAGGAGGCTATCGCGGAAAACGAAACAAAATTAATCGAATTTGAGGATTTGTATTTCAATTTATTAGCTAAAGCAAGAAAATTAATCCCAGACGTGCAGTTAGATATTGATGACGGTTCGGTTAGTGCGCATACAGAGGCTGATTCAATTCATAGTGGTACATCAGTACAAACGCATAGCAGCGGCGGAGGCCTCTCAACTCGCATTAAGCTACCTAAATTAGATCTACCAAAATTTGACGGTAATTATTCGGATTGGTTATTTTTCAAAGACACTTTTGACTCAATGATCGACAATCACGCTACCATTGCAGACGTTGAAAAATTCAATTATCTCAGACTATCATTAATCGGCGAAGCATCCGAAGTTGTTAAATCACTAGAAATTTCAGCAGCAAATTACAAGATCGCTTGGAAATTGTTAAAAGAGCGATATGAAAACAAACCATTGTTAGTTAACAATCATGTTAAGGCCATATTTGATCTACCAAGTCTCACAAGGGAATCACACAGTTTATTACGACAACTAATCGATGGTGTATCAAAACACATGAGAGCTCTAGAAGTGTTAGATCAACCCGTGTCACAATGGGATACACTAATGATATATGTCATAACTCACAAATTAGATAAGTTCACTCGTAAGGCTTGGGAGTTAGAAAAGAATGGCGATGATATACCTACTTTAAATCAGTTAACAAAATTTTTAAACGCTCGTTGTAGAATTCTAGAGACAATAAATAATGACAAGCCAGAATCAAAAAATCGTGACTTTAATAAAGTTAAGGTACATGTAGCAACAAATTCCATGCAATGCATTGTATGTTCTGAAATGCATATGATTTTTAACTGCAAACAATTTCTAGCTAAGACACCAAGTGATCGAATTAATGAAGTTAGGAGACTAAAACTATGCCTTAATTGTCTTAAGCGTAGTCACCCAACTAAAGAGTGCACATCGGGTTCATGCAGGCATTGCCATAAGCGTCATAACACGTTACTTCATTTGCCAAACTTTATTCCCGCACACCAACCAGAATCTAATAACAATACGAGCGAATCAGTAGGCACAACTCAAATTTCAGCAACAGCAGTAAATCTATGTCAAGTTTTGTTGCCAACAGCCAATGTACTTATCGCAGATAATGACGGTATATTACACAAGTGCAGGGCTCTACTAGATTCAGGGTCCCAGTCGAATTTCATTACAAAATCGCTTCACGATAAGTTAAGTATTCGAACCACAAAAGCTGATTTGGCAATTGTAGGCATTGGTCAATCCGTTACAAAAATTCACCAAAAATCTGAAATCACATTGATATCATCCAATCAAAAGTTCACAACAAAGATTTCATGTTTAATAATACCAAGCATAACTGAAGCAATTCCACACATGAATTTTGATTCATCGCATATCGCAATACCTCCCAATATTCAATTAGCCGATCCACTATTCAATCAGCCCGGTCAAATCGACTTACTAGTTGGTTCTGAAATATTTTGGAGCTTGCTGTGTGTGGGTCAGATTTCATGTGGCAAGGGAATGCCGATGTTACAAAAAACAAAATTAGGTTGGATAGTCGCAGGTAACTTGTCTGTTCAGCAAAGTAGTGGTCGTTCCTTGGTTAATTGTGCAACAAGCTTCAAAGGTTTGGATGATAATTTAAATCGATTTTGGGAATTAGAAGAGATTCAGACTCCTTTGCAATATACAAAGCAGGAGCAAGAGTGCGAAAATCATTTTATACAAACTACGTCTAGGTCTGATGACGGTCGATTTATCGTAACAATACCATTCAAAGATTCAATTGCCAAACTAGGCGACTCGAAAGAAATTGCATTGCGACGTCTTTATTCAATTGAGCGAAAACTAGGAAATATGGCCGACTTAAAACAACAATATGTAGAGTTCCTTGATGAATATCAAAGATTAGGTCACATGACAAAAGTAGATAGTACTCCAAACAATTCAGTAGTTTGCTATTTGCCCCATCATTGTGTAACGAAAGCATCGAGCACCACTACAAAGGTACGCGTTGTATTTGATGCGTCGGCTAAAACAACGAGTGGATACTCTTTAAATGACCTACAGTTGGTAGGGCCGACTATTCAAGATGACCTTTTCGCATTGATAGTGCGCTTTCGAAAACACAGAGTGGTCATTAGTGCAGATGTAACAAAAATGTACCGTCAGGTATTAATAAGTGATCATCACAAACCATTACAACAAATATTATGGCGATCTAACAAAGAAGACGAAATAGCAACCTTTCAATTAAACACAATTACCTATGGAATGGCATCAGCGCCATTTCTAGCGATTCGATGTCTTAGACAGTTAGCCTATGAGGAAATGAATAGCTTTCCTAATGCATGCCAGGTCATTTTGAATGATTTTTATGTCGACGATCTTCTAACTGGAGGTGACAACATTGAGTATGTATCCCGTTTACAAAAAGATATCGCTCACGTCCTTAGCAAAGGTGGCTTTCAATTATCCAAATGGGCTTCTAATGAACCACAAGTACTAGAAAACATAAATTCATTGCTTGATTCTGAGGTAAATATGAATTTAAGTCAAACAAATGAAATTAAAACTCTAGGGTTAATGTGGCAATCAGTTCAAGATACATTTCTATACAAAATTAATTCATGTTTACCCAGCAAAGTTACAAAACGAAATATATTATCGCAAATCGCACAAATTTTTGATCCTCTAGGGTTACTATCACCGACAACCATTGTTGCAAAACTAATCATGCAAAAGTTGTGGCGACAAAATTTAACTTGGGATGAATCTGTCTCAATCGAAATACATACTCAATGGAAGAAATACTCCGATGACTTAAGCAATTTAAATAATATACAAATCTCTAGAAGAGTCATTTGTAATGATCCTGAAACAATCGAATTGCATGGATTTTCAGATGCATCCAAATCTGCATACGGTGCATGTATTTATATACGCAGTATAAGCAAGGACAAAACAATTTCAACTCAGTTACTATGCGCAAAAACAAAGGTAGCCCCATTGAAGGAAATTACAATAGCTAGGTTAGAATTGTGCGGAGCATTATTGTTAGCCAAACTAACCGTCAAGGTCAAAGAATCAATTCAGATAAAATTTGATAAGGAATACTATTGGATCGATTCAATGGTAGCCTTAGCTTGGATATGTGCACCTTCTAGATCGTGGCAAGTCTTTGTTGCAAATAGGGTCAATCACATACAAGAAACGACTGACATAAACTGTTGGCATTATGTTAACACTAATGAAAACCCAGCCGATTTGCTATCCAGAGGAGTATCTCCAAGCAAATTAGTTAATATGTCAATTTGGTGGCACGGACCAGATTGGTTATCACATTCAGAGTCGCATTGGCCAATTAGTGAGTCGATTAATTCCGACTCGATTCGTGAAGAGGTAAAACGCGAAGCTCGAAAGGAGAATTCGAAGGCGCTAACGGCGTTAACTTCAGCATTTAACATATTTGACGTTTTTTCAACATTTTCTAAATTGCAACGGTTTACAGCATATGCTATCCGATTCAAGGATAATGCATTAACAAATAAGCAATCCAAAACGTCAGGATATTTGACAGTACCTGAGCTTAAGCTAGCAACAGACCGACTGACAAGGTTATCCCAAGAACATGCATTTGCAGGCGAAATTAAATCATTGAGCAAGAACACGCCAATCAGTTTGAAAAGTAAATTATTGTCATTGAACTCCTTTTTAGACGATCAAGGCATTTTAAGAGTAGGTGGTCGCCTGAGAAAAGGCAACTTTGAATTTAAAAAGAAACATCCAGCCGTACTGGCAAAAAATCACCCCTTTACAATATTAGTAATCAAACATGAACATTGTCGATTATTACATGCAGGATCGCTACTTACATTATCGTCAATTCGGGAACAATTTTGGCCAATAAATGGCAGGGAATCTGTTAAACGAGTCATACGTCATTGCATCAAATGCGTAAGATTCAATGCAACTTTTACCAATCCAATAATGGCCGATTTACCATTATCACGAATCCAGCCGACAAGACCATTTTTAACCTGTGGAGTAGATTACGGCGGACCTTTCTTTATCAGAGATCGAAAAACTCGAAAATATTTGAAGGTTAAGGTTTATATAGGTTTGTTTGTGTGTTTTGCCACAAAAGCAGTACACCTCGAATTGATAAGCGATTTAACCACAGAGGCCTTCATCGCTGCATTGCGCCGTTTCTCGTCAAGACGCGGCAAACCACACGTCATTTATTCCGACAACGGAACCAATTTTAGAGGCGCATGTGCTGAATTAGGTCATTTTCTATCTAAAAATAATACTAACATAGCCGATTCGTCTGCTCTAGAGTCTATAATCTGGCGGTTTATTCCTCCTCGGAGTCCACACTTCGGAGGGCTTTGGGAGGCTGGAATTAAATCCACAAAACATCACCTCACAAGAGTTGTGGGTGATGCATTACTAACTTTTGAAGAGTTCATGACTGTTCTTTGTCAGGTTGAAGCATGCTTAAATTCGAGACCCCTATCTCCTCTCACAAATGATCCAAATGATCCCAGTCCATTAACCCCAGCGCACTTTCTCATTGGGCAGCAAATAACGGCAGTTCCCGACCAGGATTATCAAGATATTTCATCGACTAGACTGTCCAGATTTCAACGTCTTCAGCAAATTGTACAACATTTCTGGACTCGATGGTCCAAGGAGTACGTAAGCGAACTACAAACCAGAAACAAGTGGAAAATAAACGATACCGTTCAGCTGAAACCAAACACTATCGTCTTGATCAAAGAGGACAATCTTCCACCGATGAAATGGAAGTTGGGACGTGTTACACAACTTCACACAGATGACCTCGGCGTTGTGAGATCTGTGACTGTGTCAACAAGTGATAGTGAGTTCAAACGATCAGTTCATAAATTGTGCATTTTACCAATTGAGCAACCTACAAATGAAACCTAAAGATGGCATTCATCAATTTTGTTTTTTATGGAACTTTACTTACATATATGTATATTCGTTGATCTGTTATTTCATTTCGTATTCAAACATTTTTTGAAAATTGTATGCAATATGCATTAGTTTAGTTTGTTGTCCTATTTTGTAACCCATACGGCTTCCAAGAGGGGGCCTTATGTTAAATATGTTTTAAGATATTTAAATTTGAATGAAATTGCGCGAAAGGCGCTGATGTAGTGGTGGCGTATTGTCAAGCTACCGTGCGCATGCGAGTGTATGAGAGAGTGTGGACGGGCATTATTGCAGCTCCAAGTCAGCTACGATCAAGAACGTTTTGCTTGTGTTCAAGAAAGTAAAATAAACATATTGTCAATTTTCAACCAACAAGAGCGTTTCATTTTATTACAAACATCAAGTTAAATAATATACAAACAATTATAATATTGAATACAATTACAATCGTCATCAGAAGTTCGGTACAACAAATGGACAGTTGTGTTTGAAATTTTTGTATAAAAAAACAACTGCAATAGATAATTTCAATTCACTTTGTGTAATGCACGCTGTGTTGAAAGTTATTGTTGTTATCTTTATCATCGTCATCTTATTCTAAAAGTGTGTACCATGGCTTTTGTGGCTATCGATTTGCAAGGTTTTCAAGTGCGGGGTACTTTTGTTGTAAAAGAAATGGCTATGTCCTTGAATGGAAGAAATATTATTCACCATACTTTTTCAAGTAACATTCCTCACGAAATACTCGCTGAAGAAGAGAAAAAAAAATAAGGCATATACAATTCTATCATCATGGTATTCACAACAATAACGATGGAAAGAACCCTGATGAGATACCAAAAATACTCGAAAATTTCATTTTGTCGAACAATGTAAAAAAGTGTATGTAAATGGTGAAATGAATAGAACATTTTTAGAAAACATTGTAACTATACCCGTTATTGATGCAGATTGCCCAGGATTTTCTCTAGAAATTCCAATGTGTCCTAGCACTTGTCATACTATGGCAGCTTTTGTTATGTGTGCTTCAAGAAATTGTTTTGATTTGTATAATTATGTACAATATAATTTAGATTGTTAATTTTTTTCTATATAAAATAATGTAATAAATATTTATCAGTCATTATGTGTTATACTTTTACATTGAGCGGAAAGACAAGTGTTTTACAAAGTAAATATTTCCCACCAATTGAACTTGATTTTTTTTTAAATTCGATTATTCATTAGGATTGCTTGGATTCTATTCATACAATTCAATACCTAATATTGAGAAAGACGCAAACAAATTTTATTACGGTGGTAGTGTAATAAACATGCCTGTTGGTGCGTATGACGTAGGGGATATTGAGGCCTATTTAAAAAACATCTTGGGAGAAGATAACATTTCGATTACACCAAATTTAAATACATTAAAGTGTGAAATTAACGGAAAGGAAGATATAAACTTTGAACCCGAGGATTCCATTCGTAAAATTTTGGGATTTTCCGCTAAAAAACTAACAGCAAATCTTGATCACAAATCAGATGAATTGGTACAAATACTAAAAGTATTAACTATTCGTGTGGAGTATAATATAATAACAAATTCCTTTTATAACAATAACCTTATTCATAATTTATTTACGTTTACTCCAACTGTTGGTCCAGGAATTTCTATTAGTAAGGAACCAAGAAACATTATCTCTATCTACCTGTAAACGTAAAAAAGATAGACAACATTACTATTACAATTATTGATCAAGGCGGAGAATTGGTAAACTTTCGTGACGAATTGATTACAGTGCGACTGGAATTGCGTAAACGGGAAAAATACAATGGGAATAAACTTCAATAAAGTACAAGTAGTTGATAACATATTCCCCATTCAAAGAAAAAGTGTTAAACGGTTAACAGCTAAAAATATTAAAATTTTTAAGTCAATTGGTTTTCGTGTAAAAAAACAACATGGCTGATTTACTAAATATTTTCGATAAAGTGCATTTCGATAAAAGTGTTGTAAAATATGAATTTCACACATATCTCCCATATTTATCATCGAGTTTCAATTATAACGATGAAATAAGAATACCTATTCAAACACAGGACATTTACACAGCACCATGTGATAGCTATATTTACATTGAAGGATCATATGACGGTGATGCATCTACAAAAATAATAAGTAACGCCTGGACATTTTTATTCTCCGAGATACGATATGAATTGTGTGGAGTTGGAATTGATCGGGTTAGAGATGTTGGTATTACTAGTACAATTAAAGGATATTGTTCACTTAATAAAGCCGAGGAAGCAAGTATGGCAATGAGCGGTTGGTTATCAAAAAAATAATCCTAACCCCACAATACATACTAATAATGTTAGTGTATGTATTCCATTAAAATTTCTACTGGGTTTCGCTGAAGATTATAGAAAATGTATTGTTCATACTAAACAGGAATTGATATTATTAAGGTCTTCGAATGATAAGGATTTATTCCTTGGTGCCAAAGCAGCTGATAAATTTAATATTAATAAAATTCAGTGGCACGTACCACATATTGTTGTAAATGATGAACTTAAATTGAAAATTTAAGTTCATCATTTCATGAAAAACCACGTTTCATTATATTAGCATTTCAAACGAGTAAAAGAAATGAACTTGATCAAGACGCTGGAGTATTTACTACAGCAAATGTTCGAGATATCAAACTATTTTTGAATAGTGAATCTTTTCCTTATGATAAGTTTAATTTAGATTTTTCAAAAGGAAGATACTCCCAAGCATTTAAATCATATTGTGAATTTCAAAGATCGTATTATGGTCGTGATTGTGATCCAGCTATTTTATTTGTTAATTTTAAAGATTATCCAATCTTTGTTATTGATTGTTCAAAACAAAATGAAGCTATTAAATCATCTGCAGTAGATATACAATTGGAATTTGAAACAAATGGAAATTTTCCTGCCAACACCACTGTATATTGTTTAATTTTGCATGATACCATAATGGAATATAATCCAACTAATGGTACAGTTTATCGAAATGTATAAATTTAATTGTATTTGTATAAAAAAAAATTGTTCTTTTATTTTTTACCCGTACCTATCCTTATTCGCAAGAATAATGGTTCCCAAAGAACACACCTCATTGGTCAAGAACCGCAATGATGATTCCCATAAGAAACCAATCGAGTGGCCTCACAAACTTTATTACCCTCGACAAAATGGCTCCCAAAACACCAATTGGGAACCTAAGGTGGTGGTAATGGTGGAACCTAAGGCAGAGGTGGAACCTAAGGTGGAGCCGAACCTAAGGCGGAGGCGAAATCTTTGGCGGAACCTAAAGCGGAGGCTGAACCTAAAGCGGAACCTAAGGCGGAGGCGGTGGCGGAGGCGGTGGCGGAGGATGAGGCGGAGTTGGGGGCGGGGATAGAATGACAGTAGCTCAAATAGGGGGCGGAGTTAGCTGGCGCCAGTGGGACCGCCCCCTGATAACCCCATCGATAATTTGTTTGATTGTGTAAATAGCAATCAATTAAAAATAGATCTAATAAAAATGAGATATGCTATTTCAAAAGAATCTCCCCATGAGAAATTTTTGCAAGATATGTACGACAATTTTGCTTCCGCTAAAATCATTGGTACCAAAAGACCAGCTTGTATAAAAGGGTGGATGATATCTATATCTAGTATACTACAACTAGCAAAAGAGTTACGTGAAGAAAGACCCGCGGATAGTCAAGTACCTAAGTTATTAACAAGGCACCTTAATCAAGATAGTCTTGAGAACTTTTTTGCTGCAGTTAGACAGCAGCATGGTTACGCAAAGAATCCAACTCCCATGCAATTTCAGAATGGTCTTCGGCAACATTATTTGAGTAACATTTCAAAAATGTCGAAACATACAAATTGTGAAAAAGATTTTTCCTACAATCGCATATAAAAGTAGGCCTTTATGCTTTCATTTGACAACGAAAAGTTGGCGTTTTCCGAGAAGTTGTCACTTTCCCGCTCTAGATTTTTTTGCTGACTTTCTCGCTCGCTAAATCAAAACAATGCAGTAAAACAATAGTTTTTGTTTTTAGAAATTAGCGTTTCTTGGTTACCGATGATATAATCACATTTTTATTTGTCGTCAAAATATTAATTTTACATTTTTGCAACACAAATTTAATTTAAAATCGATTGTAGGAAAAATCTTGTGTGTATTTCGAGCGCAAAGTGTTTTTGTCGCTCTCGCCAGATTGTCGTGCTCCGCTATCGCGTCGCACGACAACATTCTGACTCGCGCGACAAAGTATCACTTTGCGCTCTTAATACACAAATAGCTATTTCCTTTACTTTAGCCCATATTATTAAATTGCACACTTTGAAAAAAACTACAGTCGTACCTAATAATATTAAAAATGATAATCAGACAGAGCATTCCGAGGCAGACATTCAGAAATCAGATGACTACATGCCTGATATGGTAGAGGAAAATGCTATATTTTATACTTCTGGTTACATATGCAAAAAGTTTTTACAAATTCACGCTTGCCAGATCTGCTTTGAAATAATAACTGATGCAAATAAAGCTCTTACTGGTGAACACAAATTATTTACATATTTGAAAAAGGCCGATAAGGTTTCGGAAGATAAAGGTTTGGTATTTGTTACATACTATATTTATGACGTTATAAAATTGATCGACAAAATTCATAATTTGTATTTTCCTCAGCTTTTACAAAGCAAATGTTTAACTAAAGATTTGATCAAAATATTCAACCAAAACAACGTTCACATTGATTTATGTAGCAATGAAGCCAATAAAAAATTTATTAACTTATTTATTAAATTAAAAAACTATATGGGGTTGTAGATTTATAAACAGAAATAAAGAAACGAAAACTAAATTTGGAAACCAAAAAATGAAGAATATACAGCATGAACAAAATTGAATATTTTAAAAAAATATTTTAGCATGATTATTATATTATATATATTATGATTATCAGTTTTTTGTAGAATATGTTGCTTATTTCAAAATTTAAATACATGAATTTATAGAAATATTACGTAGCTTTCGTTTTTTTTAATATTTTATATCTAGATTTATGTAATAATATTAATTAATAAGTATAGCTGGTATGTGAAAAAAGTTTAAATGCGTTACTATGGAAACGAATATAATCGAACGATGAGCGCCATCTATTGAGTCAGTCGCATCAACTTGTATCACTTTCCATTCCTTTTTTCTCTATTCCTTGATTTCAATATTTGAGTAAAACGACGATAAAACACAAAATTGTTTATTATATTTATTGGTGGTTACGAATAGAATATGTTTATGTAATTACGAGGTGCAATGATTAGCGACAAAATTAAGACTGACTAATATTATGCGCTGTTCTTCTTTTATATGTTTTTATTATTGTTTATGCATCTAAACTATAACAACAATAAGTCTATTGTTTGTAATACTTACAACACCTTTACCTTACCTTACGTCTTTTACCTTACGGCGGTAAAAGATTTTTGATCAATTTTAAATAAAAGACAAAAATCTAAAATGTCAACATATAATAGAAGACTAGCACTTACAACTAGAATAATATTTGATACTTATACAAATTTTAATTATTATTGATAAACCAAAATTGGTAATTATTTATTTAGATAAAATACGAAATAAAACAATATTTTATAAAATTACAATTTACATTACATTAAATCTTCTGTTCATTTCTCACATGTTTTTAGTTTACACTGAACCAATTTTCACTATATTTTGCAAACGTTTTGATCTTCGTAAACATGAATTTGATTCTTGATCTTCAGATATTCTAGGTGATAATGTTATGGACGAAAGTAGAAGTCCTATTTTTTGAAGTTCAGCATCATAACGAAACTGTAAACTGTAAACTGTAAACACGGGTTGCATGATTTCGTTGAGTTCGGTTCTCTTGTAAAACAACAAAATGTCTTTATAAGATGAAAACAACCACACCATTTGAGAAAATTATAGATTATTACTAAAACTAATATTCCTACAATAACTGATATTAAAGTAGTAAACCAATGTGACTTCTTCACTACAAATGGTTGATTTATTTGATTCTTTAACTGCTTATCGAATTCCTTCAACTTTTCTTTAGCAAATTTTAATTCATGTAAGTCCAAATTAGTAAGCTGAATGGGATCTAGGTGAATGTCATTAAGAGTCAAATTTTTCTTTAATTTCAGACAGCAGACAATCATCTTCAGTTATACTTGTCATAGAAATGATATTTGTGAAATTTGAATTCATAACTATCACGTGAGTTTCAAGTGTCACATGACTGGTGTAGGCTTTACAATCTGTTGAAAGCTGTAAAATTCCAATTTTGTTTAAAATATTTTCTTGTGAATATTCACTTTGACAGAGTACAGTTAATTGAGTTGGGTAAGTTATGGCATAGAACCATTCATTGTTTCTTAATGGGTGCCAAATTTCGAAGTTTGCAATCAGGTTCCTCTTTACACATGACTTTGGTATTCCGAAAGTTGTTCTCATTAGTAGTTGAATTTCACATTCTTCATTATCAGTTCTCTTTAGAGGTGAAATTCCCTGATACAACCATTGGTTTGGGAGATATTCTTCACATTTTCCAAGATCATTTATCATAATGTAATAAGTTCTCGTTGTAGATACAAGGATATATAAGAAAACAAGGTAGGATCTGCGTGTGGAGAAGGTAAGGAGAATATTTGAAACAAATCATATTCGTACATATTTTTAATTGGAATTTGAAATGAAATTACTAATAAATTATCTTTTATAAATGATTTTAAAGATATTATTTTATAATAATGATAAACATTTCCAGTAGATAATGGAATTGGCATTATAAATTTTGTTGATATTTTTGTTAATTTATTGAACAATTGTTCTGGCGAAAGTATATTATAGGTTATTATACCATTTTGAATCAAAGATACATCATTGACATAATTATTTAGCAGAGTTAACATTTCATCCGACATCTCGACTAAAAGAATCATATGATTCGATATTTTGATTTCCGATTCTAATTTTTGTCTTGCTCTTCGAGATTCCGTTACGAAATTATTGAATTGATGGTGATTTAAATTTAGTGTTGCAATATTCTGATTCATCCTAGATATAGAATTATTAAAATTAGATGTTGTTTGGGACATAATTGATAATTGTTGCATTAATATTTCAGTATGTTTTTGATTTGACATAATCGAATTTATAGAATTTGTGTAAAATTCTGCATCATCAGCATCTGGTATGCCGAATAACCATTTTAAACCATCTCCTATTTCATTTATTAAGTCTTCTTCTATTCTGAGAGATTTTTAATTGCTGGGATATAATACGAAATGCTTGTTTGATTGATTCAATATTGGTATGAATAAACTTCAGTTGATTTCTACAATCGAAAATATAATGCTCGGATACTGCTAAATTACAAATATTTAAAGATTTGACATAATAAGTTTTAATTATATCAATTTGTTCACTTATTAAAGTAAGATTGTAAAATGAAACTAACGTATCTTTTTGATTTGAAATTTGAGTTTTACCTAAATTATAGTATAATAATCCTGAGGATGAGTTAATAGGATTAACTTTATAATTTTGATGTGCTTGGACCAGGATTAAAGATTGGAATATCAGAAATACTAGGTAGTGATTCTGATTCTGAATCTTCATTTTGCCCTGAAACAATATACGGCTTTAATAGATTGAAATGATATGTTTTCAATTTCTTAGGGGTAATTTGTAACGTTGCAGTTTGGTTATTATGAATTTGCAGTATCTTAAAAGGACCTTTGTAATTGGGTGCTAATTTTTTGCCTTTTCCAGCTACATTGTACAAGAGAACCATATCATTTTTATTGAATGTGTAAGTTCTATTATGAGTTTTATCATAATATTTTTGTATGATTAGGCATTTTGAGAACAAATTAGATATGAAACTTACTATTTTTGAGCAAAGCGAAATATTCTTCAGATTGTATTAGGACCCTGTTGTTGGGATGTAGTAGATTTGGCCGACCCTCTTTGAATTGGGGATGTTGTTGAAAGTTGATGAACCTCGATGGTTTTCTGAGTAGCCTCGAATTGGCCGGTGAACTGTCGTCCAGTCCCACAGAAATAATCAGGATGCAGATGAGAGTTCGTTTCCGTGAAGAGTTAAAACTCAAAGTGAAATTTAACCAAACGCCTGTGGTTATTTCACCCAGATGTGTATGTTACAAATTTGTAATTTGAACGACGCACTATCCCTCTTCTGACACCAAAATTTTATGTTGTATGTCTGTTTCGCAAGACAAAACAAAATAAAACAGGACAATTGTCTTCTGACACCAGGGCAGCTTTTATAATGAAAGCTCCGAAAAACACTGAGTAGAAATGATGCACTAATCTTCACAAATCGAATTGAAAGGATTTGTTGTTATTTAATGATTTCAATGTTCGAGTAAAACGACTATAAAACATAAAATTGTTTATTATATTTATTGGTGGTTACGAATAGAATATGTTTATGTAATTACGAGGTGCAATGATTAGCGGCAAAATTAAGACTGACTAATATTATGCGTTGCTCTTCTTTTAAATGTTTTTATTATTGTTTATGCATCTAAACTATAACAACAAAAAATCTATTGTTTGTAATACTTACAACACTATGAATGCGAAAATGTGAAACTATAATCAGTGTCATTTCGAAATGGATATACCACTCACAATATCATTATTTCAACACTAAATTCTCCAATGCTGCTACTTTCCTCTCTTCAAGTAATAGTTATTTGCGCTACTAGTAGCGGTAAGTAAACTTTTTTGTCCGAGGTAGAAGTTTGTGTACCGAGGCGGAGCCGAGGTACACAATCTTCCGAGGACAGAAAAGATACTTACCTGCGTGTTGCGCATTACGTTTTTCTCACTACCAATTTGAAAATCATTAGTAAACTCTACTAAATTAATAAACTGACATTCCATTTATATCTATCAAAAAGTCGCGGCACACTGGTTTCGTGTTTATATTTATAATATTATAAAATCTAGTCGTCTATGCTGAATGGTTGCTAAGGCAATGTATAATTTGATATTATATATTATATTTGCTTATTCTATTTCAAATAATCAAGAAACGAAAAAATTGATCAAAAAAACAATGTTCCTTCAATTACCCTTTCAAATTGTTCAAATTGTTCTGTTAGTATTAATTTTAATAAATAAATTAAATTATTTTAAATATATTCCTCATTCGTTTGGTATATTTTTAATTTTTAGACACCCTAGCGCGGAAAGTGTCCTATCGCGGAAAGTGACCTAATGCGGAAAGTGACCTGCCGCGGTAAAATATTGTTTTTACATAGTTACGGC
>CAUVYR010000280.1:0-11555 GCA_963556235.1 Cryptophagus acutangulus | reverse complement strand
ATTGTATACTCACTACCAACATTACAAAAATAAATAACACTACGGCTGTTAAAGCACTCCCTTTTCTAATTCGACACTAATTTTGGTGCTTTTATAGCCTTATTTAAGGCGTAAAACAGAAAAATATTTATTTATCGATTTCGGGTCTTTTTATTACATTTAATCTGCTTAGTTTTTGGGAAACCATTTTAATATTATTATAATGCTAGTCGAATTTTGCGAACATTGTTTTTATGATCCATACAATAACAAAGATTGATATAAAAAACTTAAAAACCGACAATTTTACACTGCACCTTTGCATTTTAAAATTCTTTAATGAAACAAAAAGTGTAAAAATACTTCTATTGATGTTAGTAAAAAAATATGGATAGTTTTCAGAAAGGTTTAAAATAAGTTACTATTTCTAAAAATTCTAAGGTAGCCACGTGGTATGTAGAAATATTAAACATTTTAAATCAACCAGTCATTGCGAAAACAACAAAAATTCTGGAAGGCTACCTAAGCTACAAAAAGAATTGATCATGTGTCTTCAAGAGAAAATTTCAAATACTTTGCGGGAAGGAAAGAAAGTTCAACTAAAAGGAACAAAAAATAAACTAGAAAGCAAAAATAAACTAAGTTCAAAATTATAAAGAAATCAAAATATTAAACTTACAACTGACTTAGGATCGAACTATCTAGGAATATTGTTTACTGTTGCCTTAACGGACCAAATAACTTCAGACATAACTTAAACAATTCAAATTTAAAATGCCTATTCAAACAACAAGAAATAACGACTTATTATATTTAGATTTTTATAGAACAGGTCAGCATTCACTATTACATCGTATGCATATTGGTATAAATAAATTGGATAGACATATAGATTAATTCACTTTGGATTTAAAAAGTTTTCGAAAAATATTCAATGTCAATATTCAAGTCAATGATTTTTCTTGTTATATAAAAAATAGTTTTCTTTTTCTTTGGAATTTGTAATACACTTTGTAAACATTTTTTTATGTCTAAGTTGTACAATTTGGACGCAATCCTATTCGTATTAATTCAAAAAAAATTAAACGTAAACCCTGTGTTACTGAGATACAGGGGTTTTAAAACACCTTTTTAGAACCAAGCAATTTTAATATCGCTTACATTTTTAGAGAATAATGTAGCGTGTAAAGTATGGTGGTTTTTGGTCGCGAACACCTGATGGATTATCTTGTGGATTATTCTTCCCGAACTACTGCTGCGTACGCACGATGCGTGGGTGGATCATTGATCAATCTGGTTTGATAAATCGTTGTTTCGCTTAACTTTTGTTTCGCAATTAGGTGTTTCTAAATTTGTTCATGCTAGTTTTTGCTTTTGTGGTTTCACAGAGCACTATTATACAGTGTGGACGTAAAAACTCTTCCCCACCCCATGCTAACTATTGAACGGAATAAGATATTACCTCAAATAAAAACCATGTAAAATCTGGTCATTTAATGTAACTTTTGCCATAAAATTTACACATGTCACATGGGCTAGTGCTGATAGGGCGCTATCAACAATTTTTTTTTAAATGTTTCTTGTGATAAAAATGTGGTCTTGTGATATCTCATTTTAAAGGTATTTTCATTCTCTATTTCCGCTGTTTTTTTGGTAAAATCCGATCAGTAGTTACAGAGTTATGAGCGATATTATTAGTCAATAATTTGGTTTTATAATTACAAGAAATTTATTGCTGAAGTGTAATTTAATAGATGCTCAATTGCTCCCGTTGTACATCCTGATAATAAAATAGTCTGTCCTGAAATTCAACTCTCACATTTCCAAACGTTTCTGGTGTGATATTAGCACAAATGCGTCTAATTCTATTTGTTAAGTCATCCAATGATTCCGGATCTGTAATGTAAACCTGTGAAAAATGAATCAATTTGTATTTATGCAGTAGTCTGCTGAAATTTGTTTAATGCAGAACGAGTGTTTATTTACCGACATTTTAATAACCCCAAAATCAAAATCATTTTAATCATCAAAAACTCCAAAACAACAGTAAAGTAATTGTTAAGAGTATCGCTCATAACTCTGTAACTACTTATCGGATTTTCAGAAAAAAACAGCGTTGAATAGAGAATAAATATACCTTTCAAATGAGGTATCACAAGACCGTCCTTTACATTTAAAAAAAAATTAGTTGATAGCGCCCTTTCAGCACTAGCCCAAGTGACATGTGTCAATTTTATGGAAAATGTTAGACTAAATGACCTGATTTTATATGTTTTTTATTTGAGGTCAATATCTTATTCCGTTCAAAAGCTAGCATAGTTGGGGGGGGGGGGGAGTAGGTTTACGACCGCACTGTATATGTACTAGAATCTTGCAAATTTTTTATAGTTTCAAAGACCTGGTCTGTAGGCAAGGACTATTAATTACGTTTTAAACATGCATTTGGTTGTCTAAACTTGCGTGTAGCGAACCTAGTGCGATTAACTTTCCCCCCGGAACTCATGCGGCATTTTGCAGAGCATTTGGCATTAATGATATAGTGCTTTGGGGAATTGGGTGTGCTTTAAATGACCTTTTGCCGTATTCTGTGTTTTAATTCCTGGCTGCTTTCTGTTTTACTACAACTTGGCGTACAACGTGGGGCTAGGAATTATAGGAATTTGTCATAACCTTTACGCGCACCCCAAAATTGAACGACCGATATTCTTTGCGGCCAAGAATGGCAAACGATAACCATACGAAAAAAAAAGGAACGTGGTCAGTTGCATCCGATGAAGATAATCGTTGACCCACAGTCCATGGCACCGATGGCACCAGCGCAACCCAGTTTAATGCCAACAACACCAACGGTGTGTTTCCCGGTTCCCAAAAATGCAAGCAGTGAGTATGTGCAAGAGCATTGGGACCGAATGCGGTCTCTAGAGTTGGCCGCTGGCCGGGTTTCACTGTCGCGACACGGGTTTGGTGAAGGATATTCTAGATGGCTGACTTTACAAGGAGAATATCCAATGGAGCCAGATCAGGGTACGGAAGCACGGGTAACGTACAATTTTCGTATCAGTTTCTGCGCGGTTAATCGAGAAAACCAATGTGTTCTGAGAGCTACTACCCTGAGGTACAACAACACCACTGTAACCGATTGTTGGTCAAACTATAATGCCGCACGTTTTACCCGAACCAGGCAACCCTCTGTTCTCTTGAATAGCCCACCTTCCCTTAAGGCGGGTAGTGCGCGGTCTGTAAAGGCATGCAAATGAATTAACCTACCCCATAGTACTAATGATATCGTCGTGTCAGTCATGCCACTGGTTTGTGTTGATTGTGAGCACGCCATAAATCGTCGATATGATGAGTATTTTCAATGCTCAAAAGTTGAGTGTGACAGTGTCTTGCATAGATCATGCAGTACGGTTCCCGAGGATAGTTTCCTAAAGCTGAAATCCACAGGTGAGCTTAGTAAATGACTTTGTGATAACTGCACCAAGAATATCTCAAAGGAATCTGCTTCGGAATTCAATACTACTAGTGGCAGTTCCCGCGCGAATGGCAACAAAGGTGCATGTGGCCTACAGCCCGCCACTGACTGTTTTAAATTGCCAACTGAGGCAACTGAACAAACAGCAACAATGGTATAAAGAAAATTATTTTCAGAAATATCAAGGAAGCTGTTACTAATTTATTACCCAGTCTAATTGAACCCCTGCAAAAAGAAATAATGGAACTCAAAACCGAAATAGTTGCTTTGAGAAAAGCAGTTAACTCACCAAAACAAAACGAAGCACAGTCTTGGCCGTCTATTAAATTGCCACAGCAACTTAATCTACATAATAAACAGACTAAAAAAAAAACGACGTTTGTCTGAATCACCTGGAGAAACTCCTGGTTCATCACCTACTATAGATAAAACACTGGAGGTCTCAGTAGCACAGGTGACTAACACTAACACAGCCGACCGATCGTGGGCACAAGTAACTAGAGGACGTAATAACTCCAAACTAATCCAAAAGGATGACGTGATGAACACTGAGGTCAAAACTGCAACCATCATTCGTAAAAAGCAAACACCTGTCATTTTTGGAACAAAAACCTCTGATGGTCTAAAGTCCTTTATTCCAAAAGTAAACATCCATGACTCCAAGGTATTACTGTCAAACTCCCTTTCAGACATTAAAAGCTACTTAAAAGAAAACTTACCTTCAACCGACGTTGAAATTTCGGAACTTCAAGTTAGGTCAAAGGAATACCGAGGGTTTAAGGTGCGTATTCCAGCAGATGCTCTTCAACTCGTTTTAAGTAAGGACTTCTGGCCTTGTGGTTTACCAGTCAAACGTTTTTACAAACCTAAACTACAAGCTCCTGTTAAAACTGCAAGTGAGACCAAAAATTTTCCGACGGTTCCAGAAACCCTAGAAAAAATTTACATCGATTCTCAGTTTTTCACCTTAACATACAATGCATCAGAAAGAAAATATTGCAGCTAGAAGAATTTCTTCTCGAAAGCCTACCAACTATTGTCTGCATTAGCGAGCACTGGCTGAATTATCTTGAATGTGAAACTCTGTCTATGTGCAACTGGAATGTAGCAGGATCTTTTTGTCGCACTATTTCTATACATGGAGGTGTTTCAATACTGTGTAAACAAAACGTTGTGTTCAATAACCTAAGTTATTTAAGTGAATACTCTATCGAAAACCACTGTGAACTTTGTGCTATTTTTTGTGTTGATATAAATGTAACTATAATATGTGTCTATAGGCCACCTGGTGGCGACTTTACTGTCGACTTAATGTCATTGATAGGTCGCCAAATCAACTTGACAAAGGCAAAACTGTTATTTTATGTGGGATTTTAATTTTTTGGATGAGAAAGTAAGAGCACCCAGAGTTTGGGTTAATTAAAATCATTTCAGAATCTACTAGAGGTCCCAATTGTCTAGATAACATTTTTATTAACTTTTCATGTGATGATTTTACAACTGTAGTACAAGATCCTGTTCTCTCTGATCATTTGAGCCAACTAATTTTTTTAGACAGACCCACATTAGACACACTACACCTGTTACCAGAGTATGCAGACCTATTACATGTAAAGGTCTACAATGTTTTCACAATATCCTAGTTAACTTAAACTTTGACTTTCTCAAAGACAACACCGAAAATGTTAACTTCAATTTTAACACGTTTCAAGAAAACATAATTTTTGCATTTGAGTCATCTTTTTCATCGCTTTCCATAAAAAGTCGAAAATGTGATTATGGTGTTACTTGGTTCTCAAATTCATTAAAATATATGCGGAGCCAATTAAACTTTTTAAATTAAACTTTTTAAACAAAACGAATGAACTAAAGAAAACTAGAAACAGGTATCGTGGGTTTTATAAAAAATCCATCAATGATGCAAAATTAAGTGCTAATAATGATTTAATACAAAAGTCTTTAAATCCTTCCAAAACTATTTGGTCTATTATAAATAGTAATAGGTCGAAACCTGTTTTAAATCATGATATTCTTGAAATCACACCATGTGATTTAAATAATCACTTTATTAATATAGCCGACCAAATATCAAAAAATATACCATTTTTCAATATCAGTTCTCTGAAATTCATGGCTGATATCCGAACTTCTATTAAACAATTCCTTTTTCTTGAAATAAATTATGTGGAGGTCAAAGACACAATATTATCGTTGAAAAACACTAAAGCTCTAGATGCTTTTGGCTTGAACATCTTCATTATCAAAAAAATGTCGATTGTTTAGTTTCACCACTTACATCACTTTTCAACACATGCTTGAGAGATGGCATTCTTCCTGACGGTCTTAAACTAGCTGGTGTCATCCCTATACCTAAAAAAGGAAATCCATCAGATTTATCAAACTATCGACCGATATAAATTCTACTTGTTTTGTTGACAACAAATTTGTAATTTTGTCGAATTTTCTCTCAAACTGTTCGAAAATGGGGAGTATAATTTCTCTATTTTTCTAGATCTTTGTAAGGCCTTCGACTGTGTACCCCACAGATCATCGTACTAGAAAAACTGCGGACGATTCTACCTTGTGTGTGAGCGGAAAGTCTCTTAAGCGTGTCATGGCGGAGGGAGATCTTGCGCACTCGCAGGCCTTGCTTTGGTTCAGCGCAAATAAACTTAGCATGAATTTTGAAAAGACCCAACGACGGTTACTGACTTTAAAAAACCACGATTCTAATCACTTGAGTACAGCAGTACAATTTCTTGGCGTTTATATTGACCCAAAACTCACCTGGAATACTCATGTAAATAAAGTCGCAAGCAAAAAATATTTATGCCTTACGTAGACTTTCTGGCCTAGTCACGAGAAGTGTTTTACTTACTGCATACTTTGGTACTTGTGAATCTATCATCTCATATGCAATTTTAGTCTGGGGTAACACTTCCGTTACAAAAGAAAAACTTTTTCGTTTGCAGAGGAAAGCTATAAGGATTGTGGGTGGCTTAGATTAAAGAGAGGATTGTAGACATGTCTTTCTGGAATTGAAAATTTTAACGTTACCGTGTTTATATATTTTAAATTGTCTAGTTTATGCTCGTGCTAATTTTAATTTTGTAATCCTTCAGTGTGATGTACATGCACACAATACCAGGAACAAAAATAATATTAGAAATTTTTTTTATCGTTTGTCTAAAAGTGTCTGTAGTTTTGAGAGCAACGTTATTGTCTTTTTTAACAAACTACCACTGCATTTTAGAAACAAGTCGCCCAAAATTTTTAAAAATGTTGAGATTTTTTTGATTTCCTCAGCTTTTTACACTGTAGACGAATATTTAAACTGTGATTTAAGCACTCTTGCATAGACTTTTTGTTGTCCTTTTAATCCATACTACAAATTTTGTTTTATTACTGTACTGTTATTTTATTATATATGCTCTTGTTTTATTGGACGAATTGTAAGATGCTTGTACATTTTTAACATGAATAAATATATCTGTCTATCTATCTATCTATGTAATCTATCTATCTATCTATCTATCTATCTATCTTTTTTGGGGGGGGGGGGGGGGGGTTGAGGAATCTGCTTATCAGACACTCAGGACATTGGTGATCTATCTTCCTGAGCTGTGTCGGGTTAGGTTGCTTCTAAAGCACCCGACCGACTAAACCCTTTCCCCTCATCTTTCCCCAGCAGCAACACCGCCTCTCGACATATCTTGTTGCTGTTGGTCACTCCGACCGCCCCTTTCTATCTATCTATCTAATACCATTTCTGATCTCCTAGATAGCTGTAATAGTATTAACGGGCGCCACTTTTTAGTTGATACCCACAATGGTGTAAATAGGGCACTAAGCGCTGGCAGCAAACTATGGCCCGTTGCCTAATTAGGGCTCAGTTTCTGACCCAGCCGTTAACGACTTTTTTGCTTTAGTTGTTTCCACGGTACTATCGAGTATAGATCGGGCGTGTTTCATCGAAATAATCAACCACCGAGTATATGCACGAAATTCATCTGCTGGACGCGACGCCGTTTCAGCAAAAACCGTACCCCATGCCATACGCGCACCGTGACGCGATACAGACAGAGGTACATAAGATGGTCAAGTTGGGCATATTTAAGTGAGCCACTACTTTCTTTTGCTATTATTTGGTCACCGCGGTGAAGAAGGATTTGTCCGTACTCGAATGTCTCGAAATGCGTATGCTGAACAAACGTATGAATTCCGACATTGAACAATCGCGCGCTATCGACGACATTTTGCAAAATGCCAGTAAAGTGCGAGTTATGAATTCGACCGACTTAACACACTTTGAGATCCCACTTAAAATGATAATCCAGATACCGGATTCCTACATCAAAACCGTTACCAAGTTTGAGTTTTTTTGGACTCATAACCGCGGTTGCGAGCTTTACTCGCACTGTTGCACTGTTTTGCACCCCGAGTTGCAATAAACTTTTTTATAAACAATTTTTCGCCATATTCTGTGGTTTTATTCCGCCTTCGTTCCGTTTTACTACAATAATAAATACGAGGGCAGTTTGATAAGTCGGTGACTTTTTGAACAATTTTTTTTTTTTTTAGCAAATAAACGTTTTATTTTTCAACATACTCTCCTTTTAGCTCTATACACTTAGTCCAACGTTTTTCCAGATTTTTAATTCCTTCCAAATAATAGGTTTCTTCGAAGCTGTCAAACTAGGCGTTTGTTTCAGCGATGACCTCTTTATTCGACCCAAATCTCTTACCCCGAGCCACTTTTTTAAAATTTGGGAACAGAAAATAATCACAGGAGGCTAAATCTGGAGAATATGCTGGATGAGATACCATTCGTAGCCCAATTGATGGAATTTTGCCATTGCGACTACACACGTGTGCACCGTTGCATTGTCTTGATGGAACAGCACTTTTTCTTTGCCAAATGTGATCGTTTCTGCTTCAAATCAATATCAAATCTGTGTAAAAGTCCTGAATAATATTGACCGTTGATTTGTTTTACCCTTTTCAGGGTAGTCGATGTGAATGACACCACGTGCATCCCAAAAAACTGTGGCCATAACTTTGTTGGCCGAAATACCCATCTTGGCCTTCTTTGGTTTACTTTCGTCTAGACAAAAACTGCTCAAAGTGACCCCATAGTCATAATGCAAGCTTCCGCCATTTTTGTCATTGAACGACTTATCCATTGGTGCTTCTTAGATCAACCATTTAAGATAATATGGTCTTAATTCATCTGATTTCAATGCGACCGGCTTTATTTTATGTTTAGATGGATTAGTATGTAATATTTTGCGTGTGGCATCTCGTGCTTGTCTAAATCTGATACTCTTGAACGAATCAATAATTGATCCGTTTAAGAGGATTAATTATTATTAATATCGAATTAGATAGAAAAATTTTAAGGGATGATTCTACAGCGCATAATATGAAAAAAGTTTCTGAGAACATGGGGTCAAAAATGCATAATAAGGGAGCTACGCTTCCTTGAAGATGGCAGTCAACATTTACATTTTATTTTTCATCTAAGGTGTACTGTAATTTAGATCAATGCATTTTGGCACACAAACTACAGTTAACAAATGCAACTATTCTGTAGTAAATCCGTTATTGACGTATCATCAGAGGAGACTCAAGCAGGAGGGTCAGGGGGCATCGCCCCCACATATTTTTTTTCGTTACGTTTCTGGATGTTTTGCTTCCATTTTATGAATTATCATTTAATTTTGCACAAAAAGGTCCTATTATTTATAAAGTCTAAAACCAACCGTTTTTAAGAAAAATACCATTTAAAATTTTTGGTTCCCCGTTATGAACGTATTAATCGAATCATTAATCAAAACTTAAAATCAAGATAGCTTTTATCAACTGAATTTTTATTAATTTGTTACAAAATTAACTTTTAAAATGTTATATCAAATGCTGAAAATGTCCCCGTTTATCTGAATACAGCTATAAAGTCTACGATTCATATTTCGCATTACTTGATTTAACGTCCCTTGGTTTCGTTTTAATGGTTTGACATTCATTATTAATTCTTTCTCGTAATTCTTCGATAGTATTCACTGGAGTTTCATAGACGAGAGTTTTTAATAATGGTTGTCTAAGGGATTAAGATAAGGAGAACGTGGTAGCCAAGCCGTAGGTCTTCCATGTCCTATCCATCTTTTAGAAAAAAACTTGATTTAGGTATTCCTTAACAATACGTATAAAATGTGGCGGTGATCCATCATGCATATACCACATATGGATTCTCGTAGCGTATGGTATATTATCTAGTAATTTTGGTACAACATTTTGCATAATGTTTAGGTAATTAATACTACCTAGTCGGCTGGTTGGATTCAACATAGGCATGGGAGTTTTCTTAAGCCCAAATACGATTATTGTGAAAATTTACAATTCCATCACGAGTGAAGCCAGCCTCATCCATAAAGAGAATGTTCGTTAAAAAGTTATGAATACAACCACACATCATCAACAGCCACTGAGAAAAGACCTCCAACCTAAGAATAAAATCTACAAGTTTAAGTGCCTGCACCCATGACTCATGAGGGAGTTAATAATTGTTCCCGTAAAATTTTCCATACAAAAGAGTGGGAACACCTTCTCGTATTGCAATTCTGCGAGTACTTGCTCTGAGATTGTTAGTAACTAAATCTTGAATTCGTTCTTCAGTTTCTGGAGTGTGAACATACCCCTGCCTTCCACAATTAACTATGTTGGACTTAAACATTCCATTTTCACGTAAATTTACAAATATTTTTATGTTGGGGACACTACAATTAGGAAATTGTTTTCGATATTGTTTTTGTGCTTCTAAGGGCCGGTTTATCAATACACGGTTAAATAGTTAACCATAAGTTAGCGCGATGTTGCCTCTTTTTATCCCATGTTAAAAGAGAGATAGAGAAAGAGCTAACTTAGGGTTAAATATTTAACCTCGCAATAACAAACTTGCCATAAAGAGTTACCCATAGAACGTTCGTAAAACAAACGAATGTACGCTAATTCATTAAATGAATAGTGTTCCATTTTAGTTGGGCAAATACGATTTATTTATTTGAAAAGTTTACCACCAATATCAAACTTGACTAGATAATATTAAAATTAAGTTGATAAAAGCTATCTTGATTATTATTTTAGATTAATGTTTTAATTAATACGTTGATAAAGCAGCACCAAAAACTTTTAAGTTATTTTTAAAAACGGTTGTTTTAGACTTTTTAAATAACAGGATCTTTTTTGTGTAAAATTAAATAAAAATAAAAATTGAAAAAATGGAACCAAAATATTCTAAAACGTAACTCAAAAAAATATGGGGGCGATGCCCTCTGACCCTCCTGTTTGGATCCCACTTGATGATATGTTAGTAATGCATTTACTACAGAAGAGTTGCATTTGATATTTATAGATTGTGTGCCAAAATTCATTGTTCTAAGTTACAGTACACCTGAGATAAAAAATAACATATAAATGTTGACAGCCATCTTCAAACAAGCGTAGCTCCCTTATAATGCATTTATGATCCCATGTTTTTAAGAACATGCTTATATTTTTTTGTCTATGAGACGCTATTAAATTATTAGATATAGCAACCTACATGGTTCTACAGCGATTATTATTTAAAATGTTAATAGCTCGCGCTAATGGCTATTGACTTTCGTCTTTTTGTCACATGGGCCTACGTTTTAAACTGGAATCCGAAGCACAATGCTCAGATATTAAGTATCTCACCTGTGCGAGTATTCCCCCGCAGTTGGTCAGCCAAATAGTATACCGATTAAAATAATCACAAACATACAAGCTCTTAGTGGAAATTGAACCCACGACTCACGGATTGCTAATCGACCATAGGACCACAAAAGCCGACAACAGCGATCAGTTTTTGACATTTCTGATTAAATTTTGAGTTGATATTTTATTTTTTGGCACACTAGATTAATAGATTTGATGAATTTTATTATGAGTTTTTTATGAAGTTGGTTGTGCATGTTTGTAGAAATTTCTGGCTGAGGCTTCTGACAACTGTATAAACATAAAAGGTAAAATGGGTTTATTTTGTTAGTAATTATTTTTGTGATAAAATATTAACTTATAGCCGCAC
>CAUVYR010000279.1:569479-679323 GCA_963556235.1 Cryptophagus acutangulus | reverse complement strand
CCATTATAAATAAATTGATGGATTATAATAATTTTTGAAATAATGAAACCTTTAAATAACATTTTAGTAGTACGCTCATGGTAACAGTGTCAAAAAGTGTTGCTTGCCCTCAACTTTTGAAGGCCGTGACAATGCCCTATATCTGCAACATGGAAGACGAAGAGTTTGCCTTCCAGTCGCAACTGCAGCGTTTCAACAAAAATGAACTGATTTCCATCATACTCACAAAAGAAGTCCCAAAAATTCAGACGATGAGCGAAAGCACTAATAAAAAACTAATAACTTACATCACGGGCCTTTTTAGTCCAAGCCAGATAATAAAAGCACTGGAAAGTAAAAACGAAACACAAAACAAACTAATAATGCATTTGGAAGAACGAGTAAAGGACCAAATCAAAATAAACAACTTATTAGAAGAAAGACAAAAAAAGGTTAAAGCAGGAATGTCAACAACATTCCTTTCAGCTTCGGAAAACTCCGTGGCAATAAAAAATCCGCAAAAGCCGAAAACTTTTTTCGCATCGGCTGCGGGAAATGAAAAAACTAAACCAGCGACACCAAAACAAACAGAAGAAAATGCATGGTTTTGCATGCATTTTTAGCTCGAAAAATTCCGAAACAAAAGAAAAATATAATAAGCGGAAATGCCAAACCCGACAACGAGTGTGAATTCCTTGCGGTGCAAAGAGAAGCATGGCTATTTATTGGAAGAGTACAACCTTCCTACACTGCAGACACAGTAACTAATTATCTGAAATGAAAACTACCAAACCACAACTTTGAAATCGATGAAATTAAAAAACATGAGACAAATACAAATCGCAACATATCCTTTAAAGTTGGTTGCGACTACGAATTATTGGACACCCTAAAAAAAGCGGAATTTTGGCCTGAAAATGTTACGGTAGATCGTTTTAAATTTTTTCGTACCAAACGAAGAAATGAGTGGTAACCGCTCACCAGAAACCAAAACAACACAAGCAAATTTGAAAACGCAAAATATACTAAACCTCAACATTCAATCAATCTCAAGCAAAACACAGCTGCTAAGCGCATATGCACATAGAAAAATTCCTGATTTTATATGTCTTACCGAACATTGGATGCAGGAGGCACAAAAAGAGTTTACCAACATTGAAAACTACACAATTGTAAGTTACTACTGTAGAGCCAACTTCAGACATGGAGGTGTACTTATTGCAACATAAAAGAAGTGGTTAGCTAATGAAATAACATTTCTTAAAAATCACTGCATAGAAAAAGATTTTGAATGCGCAGGAATATATGTCCCTAATTTAAATGCTATCATAATATGTATATACAGATCTCCAACTGGAAACCTAAACATTTTCCTACAAAGTCTAAATGAAACTCTAACTTCGGTATGTAAAAAGTACAGAGAGAAAAATATCTTTGTAGCAGGAGATTTTAATGTAAACTTTCTCATTAACAGTAAAGATACAAAACTCCTGCAGGATCTATTTCTCACTCATGAATTAAAAAGTACAATGAAGAAGCCATCCAGGATAAACAAAAATTCAAACACATGTATAGACAATATGATAAAACATATGACACAGATACAACGGAGCTCCATATGCCGGACCACTTCGGGCAAACAATCACTTTCCCATCGCTGAGCTGTAAACCTGAAACAGTACAAAAAAATAGTCAAACGCAGAAACATTACACCAGAAAATTTACAACAGCTCAAAAGGGAACTTACCGAAATCTGTTGGGATAACTTCCTTGATCCAAAAAATGCAGAAGAGGCTTGTTCTTCTTTTCATAATATTCTTAATGATTCGCTGGAAAAATGGGTTCCTGTAATATAAATGAAAATAAAGAGTAGCAACAACAATAAAATGAATTGGCTCACAAAGGACATAAAAGATATGCAAAACCAGTTAGAATCAAAATCTGCCTATGAAATATTTAAGGGGTTATACAAAAAAAAGATTGAAAACACCAGAAAAGAAAAAAATGATAAATTCATCAAAAACGTAAGCAATAAGCAGCAGGCTTTATGGAAAATTGTCAACAAAGAACGAAAACTAGACAAAGACGAACAAACAACCAAACTAAACTCAAATGAACTAAACACTTTCTTTGCAAATGTGGAAACAAACACGGCCGAACAAATTAATAAGGTTGCAACTCCAGCTATAACTCTAACGCAAAAACAAAACATTAACACAACAGCATCTTGCTACCTATTCGAATGTGACAAGAAAGAAACAAGGAGATTACTATTGGCAATAAAAAACAAAATGACCACAGATATTTACGGGTTATCAACCAATCTTCAAAAGTTACTGACTGAAGATCTAATACCACCAATAACAATTTTATTAAATAAATGCTTCAAGGAAGGCTATTTTCCTAAGGAACTAAAACCAGCAAAAATAATTCCAATTTATAAGCAAAAAGGGGATAGAAAAACCAGCGATATCTATAGACCCATTTCCATTTTGCCAGCATTGTCCAAAGTTTTTGAAATGGTCATAAAAAACCAAATAATGAAATTTTTTGAAAAGAAAAAACTCTTAAACTGCAGCCAACATGGCTATCGAGAAAATAGAAGCACCGTAACAGCACTATTGAGAGTAATGGAACATATTACTAATTCTCTAGATAATCACCAAGAACTGAATATGATAAATTTTGATCTGAGTAAAGCATTCGATACGATACCGCATGACATTTTATTACAAATACTTTCCTACTATGGACTAAGGGGTCCCATCTACAGGCTAATGAAATCATACCTACAAAACCGAACACAAAAAGTTTTCCACAACAACACTCTTTCGACAACAATGAAAGTAGTCTCTGGAGTGCCCCAGGGATCAATCTTAGGTCCAGTATTGTTTATAATATACATCAACGACTTAAGTCCAAATATAGAAGATGCTCTCTACACATGCTTATAATGCGACGACACTTCGCTACTAATAAATGGAAAAGACAAGAAAGAAGTTCTCAAGAAACAAGCAAGTATTATGAAGCAAACCAGCCTCTGGTTTGAAGCAAACAGGTTGAAGTTAAATCCAGACAAAACTCAGGAACTTACCTTCGGATATAAGGCCGATTTCAAAAATGTCTGTAACCTAGGGATTAACATTAGCTGACGGTTAAACTAGACAAATCATTTGGATAACAGCTGTAAAAAAATCTCAAAAGGATTATACTTGCTGGGAAAACTGCAAAAAAATAGCTACACACAAAATCGTTAAGACAGCTTACTTTGCTTACATTTATAGTCTGCTGTCTTACGGTAAAGTTCTTTGGGGACAGTCTGCGGAGGCATCCAGAATATTCGTGCTGCAAAAAAAAGCTATCAGAATTGTTTGTAACCTTGGCTACCGGGAAACATGCAGAAATGTCTTCAAAATCGAAAATATACTTACAGTCCCTTCTATATACATCTACGAGTGCTTGAAATACGTACATGATAATCCAGACAGCTTCAAGAGAAACGGTTACAGTCACCACTTTAACACACGAAAAGTTTAAAGTAAATTAAAATTGGGAAAAAAGAATTTTGAGAATACGTAATAAAGAGTTTTTGTTATTAAAGAAAGAGCAAAAGTTACTGACCTGAATTATTACTAAAAGTACTGATAAAAATTATGAAAAAACAACAAAAAAATTTGAAGAATTAAAAGAAATTATTAAAGAGTTTCGAGAAATTTTAGTGAAGTACGAAGAAAGTTTTCAGGCATTGACCCTGACTGAAGGCAATAGTGAAAGAGCGAGGGTCAAACGCTCTGTTACTAATATTCCACCTAAAAGTTAAACACAAAATAGTCAAGAAATTAATGAAGGTACTCGCGAGCCTTCTATCGAAAATAATTTTCTTAAACAGGAAACCGTTGCTGAATTGGACATATCAAGATGCGCCTCTTCACCTAAACAATTTTTTAATGATTTTCATAGCAATGTTTTTGCATTGGAAAATGTTATTGTTCCGCCAAGAACGCAGATGACGTGCTTGGGGAAATTAAAGAAGAATAAGAATGTCAAGTCGACTAACATTATTTTTGAACCCAATTTGAATACTGATAATGGAATTTTATTAAGAAGAAGTTTACATAAGAATAATGACATTATTACTGTAAGGATAATGAATATGACTCAAGACGAAATCGTCTTAAAAGAAAAGACAAAGATAGCTGAAGCTTACGAAGTAGAAATAGAAAATGAAAAAGAAATGTTAAATGTTCAAAGTATTTCGATAATTACGAAGCAAGATAATGATTTAATTTTAAAGCAATTGGGCTTAGAGAATCCAATGAATGAAGATGTAGAGAAACTAAAAAGATTAGTCGCAAAGTACATAGACATATTTAAAGCACCTAATGAAAAACTGACCTGCACCACTAAAGTTAAACATAGAATCATAACAGATGACGTACCGCCGATATCGAAGCGACCGTACAGAGTGCCGTATCAGCGAAAAGCAATATTAGATGCAAAAATTCAAGAATTACTTGATAACGACATCAATGGGGAAAGTCAATCACCGTGGTCTTTTCCGGCAATTTTAGTAGAAAAACGAAGGCATGATAGTGAAAATGCAAAATTTAGATTATGGATTGATTACAGAAATCTCAATGTTATAACAAAAGCAGATTTTTTTCCGTTATATTTAACAATATTTTCCGCCATATTTAGCGGTCTAACCGGAACAGAATGTTTAGTTTATCTTGATGATATTATTGTATTTAGTACAAATGATGTTGATATTCATTTAAATCGTCTTAAAAATGTATTCGATAAAATGCGTGAAAGCAATTTAAAATTTAAACCAACTAAATGCCATTTTATGAAAAATCAAGCAAAATACTTAAGACACATTATCTCAGAGAAGGGTTGTGAAGCAGACCCAGAAAAGTCGGAAATAATTTGAAAATACCCGCAGCCAAAATCAGTTAAGGAAATTAGAGCGTTTTTAGGATTATGTGGTTTTTATAGAAATTTTGTACCAAAATTTGCTGACATTAGTCAACACTTAGTAAATTTAACAAAAAAAGATGTACTATACAAATGGACGGGCAAACATGAAGAATCATTTAACATCTTGAAGAAAGCATTAGTTTCACAACCTATATTAAAATATCCTGATTTTAAACGTCCATTTATATTAGTTACGGATGCTAGTAATGTAGCAATTAGTGGAATTCTATGTCAAAAATATGACGATTTAGAACATCCGATAAGTTACGCAAGCCGTACTTTAAATTCAGCCGAGAGAAATTATTCAACAATAGAGAAAGAATGTTTAGCAATAGTTTGGGCAGTTAAATATTATCGATGTTATTTAACTGGTACACATTTATACATTTTTAACCGATCACAGACCACTAAAATATTTGTTAACAATTAAAGATCCGAGCTCTAAATTAGCACGTTGGGCAATGGTACTATTAGAATACAGTTTTGACATTGATTACCGACCCGGAAAAATGAATACTAAAGCAGATGCTTTAACTGTACTTAGAGAAATTACCGAAAATGACAAGGATGCTAAAATTGAACCATCATCAGAATTACTTAAAGAATTATTAGAATTTAAAGAAGAAATTAAAACTGAATTAATTGAAGATTAATTATTCGACATGTTGATAATAATAACAAAGAAGACATTTATTATTTGGATAACGAAGGAATTTTATACAAAAAACGCATGCACGAAGAAAGAAAAGACAAAATTGTAGCTCCTGATTGTATTAAAAAGGAAATTATGAATCTGTATCATCGATCATCAACCGCCGCAAATAGAGGACAAAGAAAAACATTAGAATTAATTCGGAAGGATTTCTATTGGAAAAACATGAGTACTGATGTAAAGAAATTCTGTTTAGAATGTCATTCATGCAACTTACGAAATACAAATTATATTCCGCCAGCTAATTTACAAAAATTGCCTGTGCCTAATTTAGTATTTGGCAGAATTTCTTTAGATTTAGTAGGACCATTAAACCGAACTAAAGATGGAAATAAATACATATTAACTTGTATGGATTATTTATCGCGTTTTCCAGAATGTGTTGCGATACCTGATATAAAAGCTGAGAATGTGGCAAAAGCTTTTGTTGTCAATTTAATAACAAAATATGGAACGCCTAGAGAAATTTTGATAGATTGTGGATCGCAAGTTGTTTCAAAGCTATTTAAAGAAATTCTTTAAAATTCATATTCAATTCTATTCTTAGAAATTGATAAGTTAAAAACTACCCCTTATAGGCCAGCTTGTAACGGAGTAGTTGAGAGAATGCATAAATCGTTGAAAACAATGCTATCACACTATATCACAGAAGATAATAATTCTTGGGGTGATTGGCTGCCTTTTGCAATCATGGCTTACAGAAATCATATTCACGAATGGACCAAAGAAACACCTTTCGTTTTAATGTTCGGACGGGATATGGAATTACCACAGCACTGCTTTATTAAAGATCCTACAGTTAAATATGATCTTGATGAGAATTACGCCACCAAAATGTTAAAAAGAATGCAAATTTCTCATGAAAAAGCAGAAGAAACGTTAAAAGCAACTGCTGTGTAACAAGGATTAAATTATAGTAAAAAAGCTAAAGATCGAACATTCAAATTAGGAGACAAAGTGTATTTATATACTCCAGCAATTAAAACTAATAATTTAGCATCAAAATTTCAACCGAAATGGTCAGGGCCGTATCAAATACTTGAAATTAAAAGTCCAGTAAATTATAGAATAACGGAGTTAAATGGAAGAAAGAACATATAGTTCATGTTAATAGATTAAAACTCTGCTTGAATCAAGATACAGAGGAAAATATTAAAGATAAGAAGAATAAGGATCAAATTCATAGATGCCACTCACACTCAACTAACACTTAACTCAGTTTTGTCATAACAATTTGACACTCACAGTAGTTAAAAAATATAAATTTTTTAAGAAATTAAGATTTAGAACTATGTACTTTACATTTCTTGAAAAAATTATATTTTATACCTACTATGAGAAAAAATTGAATTAAATGTGAGTTGAGTGTGAGTGGCGTCTATAAATTTGACCCTAAAACTCAAGTAAATATGGACTTACTCAATTATCAACCAAATTATTATCCTTTAGTATTTCCGGAGGTATTTCCTTTAAATGATGAAGTTAACAATGAATCACAATCCGAAACAGAAACATATAACACACATACCGAAGGTACCGAAAGTGATTAAACCAATGATGACCGCGGACGATAATAATGACAATGAAGACAAAAGCCGCAATGGCAGTGAAGAAAATAATTCAGACACACACGAGAATTCTAATACCAACGAAACAAGTGAACCACAAAACGAACAAACTGAAACTGAAAATTCTCAACAGCAAATTACACATCAATATCAGACACGTTTAAGAGGAAGTGTTGACAACTTCGATTGGGTTTTAAAGAAACATATATATATATAAATTAACAAAATGAAACTCTAAAATAAGAGCGTGCAAATGTAAACAAAATTGGAATGCTGCATCTAGTCCGTGCCCTAAACATAAACAATTAAAATAACCAAATCTTACTTGAAAGACCAATAATGCTTTAAAATAATACAAACTTCACCAACAAAAAATTTAAAATATAAAAAAAATTTTTTTTTTATATATTCGGCAGTATAAATAATCGTAATGAGAAATAAATTGGTAGCTTAGAAAATACATTTTAATGTAATATATCAAGTTTGAAACAGTTCAAAATCAAAAACAGGGATATAATTGAGTAAACATCGATAATTTTAAAATAAAAATTGGAAATAATGCGCTGAAATAGTACACTGAAGTGTCGCACGACAAAAAATTTATAATTATTCTTTTTCATTTGATAAAATAAAATCAAGTGTTTAAATCAAAGTAAAATAAAAACTAAACTAATAATTGTGGTAGTAATTTTGAATCTTTGTTTCAACTTTTTTTTTTGTATATGTTATAAATTGATCGAATTTAATGAGTTATGTTAATCAATTTAATTTATTATTTGTGTTATAGAAATAATAAAAAAAAATAGTTTATAACGTAGTTTTAATATGTTTAATGTTTTTGTTAGGGTTTAATTTCTAATTTTTTATTAAAAAAAGAAGAATTAATTTGTGTTTGTCATAACAATTTATTAAAAATATTGTGTTTGATGTAAAAAGGAAATCATTATATTTTTTTTAATTTTTTAAAATTTATGTAGGTTTTATAATTTTAGGAACTTTTGAGTTTGTTTATTTATTTTTAGGGTTTTAAATATGTTTATTATGAATTTTAATATGAATAGGGAGGTATGTGGTGATATGGACTTATATAAAATAGAATTAAATTTTAAATAATTTAGAATGATTCTTTGGAAAAAAATTTTGACGACTTGAGCTCATTTGTTTATGCAGCTGCAAATGAATATGAGTTCCTAGAAAATAGAGGACACGTGTGAATTGAGGTCAAGCTTACAGTAGCTAGACTCATATTAGCCAATCATATTGATTTGAATAATCCTACTTAAAAACAGTAGCAGAAGGAGAAATCATATAAAAAGGATTGCTACTGGAATAATAGCAGCAGTTAGCAAGTAGCGAGCATAAGAAAACAGTATCCAGTCTTAATCAAGTCATGGTCGGTCCAAACATAAGAATCAGATAGCATTTTAAAAGATAATAAAATTAAAGTTTAAATTGACACAAACTTTACCTAGAAAGAAGTTATTCGAGAATTGTCTAAAATTGGCTAAATGAAATTGTGTAATTTCCTAAATCATCATTATTTTGTATTTTGAATAAATATCAAAGTTAAATCCGAATCGAGTATTTTATTGAACGTTCATCCGTGATCAATCCCAGAATGAAGAAAGTATCTTGAAGCCAAGAAGACGAACCCGACCTTAATGATCAACCGCTCACAGAAGTCCAAGTCCAACCACCCAGAATTGCCAATGGTTCTGCCGTCGCTACTAAGTTGTAAGTCAATTTAAAAATCTATAACATTGGCTGGTGTCTGAAATAAACCTAAAGATTTTCCAACCGCTCAACGAAAAGTAACAAAACACCGATTATTACAGCAGTGCAACGAAAATTTCATTATGACTCTTGAATATCGTATTACACTCTGAGGAATGAATATTGACTGTGACGTCACATTTGTGTGACGTGACGTACTTTTTTACTGATGCTGGTAAACGCAGGATATTTAAGAAAATCTAATTCAAATGCAAAATATACTATAAAATTTGGCACACACACTGTATTGTATACACAATGACGATTAAATATTGATTGCTTTCGATTTGTTTTTAATTTATGATATATGGTAATGCATTTAAAATGCAGCATTCTTAGTAATATTTGTAGATAAAACTAGGTTTAACTATTCAATATCCAGAATATAATCGACTCTATACGGGGTACACCGAAAGTGTGAATAATATTGTCTCTGGAGTCGTTAAAATAGATTTATGAAGTCATATTTCAAATACATTTTTTATTATTCAGGTACCATATGCTTCAAGCTCTGACACAGTGAACTTTATAGACATAAAATAATCAAATAAATAAGCTATTGTTAAGGATCCCAACTCTTATTATTATAAGTATATACGAATATGTATTATATTAGCGATGTACCAATTATCAATGTCAGCATACTATTGCTATTAACTTTTTACGTATAATATTGCTATAATGCTATCCTGTAATCGTGTTACAATTCCGGTGTCAATAAACATGATTGCAAATGAATCTCTTTTTTGTCTAAGTAATGAATTTAATGCAATCATGCAATCACATCAGAAATGTAAGATGATATATTATTGGTTCCCCACTTTGGGAACATCATGTAATTAGTTTAGATTATGACTTTTAATTAAATTGTTAAGTCACTACTGTTTTTACTTTTGTCTGACTTAGATCGGTTCGCTATATTATAGATTTAATAAACTAAGTACAATTAATATTGTCGGCTTTTATTCAACGAACCAAAGCAACCCAACAATTTGGTGTCAGGTGTGGGGCTTGGTTAATTTGCCCGTCGATAATTAGAAATATCTCTGAAATAAGTGTTAAATTTCTAAGAGGCGAATTCCAATCCGTAAAGTGAAGTGGGTTTGGAAGCCATCCAAAGGAGTTTGTTGAAGATATATTAGCCAGGGTCTACCAAGGGTCTATCTGCGTCCGATCAATCAGTACATAGAAGAAACTGTAAGTCAACCAAATTTTTTTGTCTGCATCTTTATGCCATCACCGTCTTCATCGTACCACGACTTTAGTGAACACGACGAAGAAGATCTAGAATATTCTTTTCACGAGGAGTTAAGTGAACTATTTGATGAAAACAGTTTTGAAAGTATAATTTCAAATTCAAGCGAAGAACATAATTTTATCAATATGCCATTTAACGTTGATTTTGCATTAAAAATAATTCCCAAATTTAAAGGCATTCGGGATGATTTGCATAAATTTATTTCTTGTTGCGATCTTGTTTATGCAGGATGTACTGTACGTGCAGATACGGATTTATTTATTAATATTTGTAAAGCTAAATTAAGTGGTGAGGCATACAGTTTAATCAAGTATCGCAATGATATCACTGATTAGGATACGTTAAAAATTACATTACAAAATCAATTCTTAGAACGCCGAACTATTGCTCAAATTCAAGGGGAACTTATTAGTTGTCGTCAAAGGGTAAATGAAGACGTGAGATCATTTGCTAATAGAATAATTCGTTTAAAAGCAGATTTAACAGATGCATGTATCGCTAGTGAAGGTAACGCGGCTAACGCTGTAATTCAAAGTTTAAATAAAAAATCAGCCTTACGCGCGTTTCAAGAAGGATTATCTTACAATTTAAAATTATTTATAAAAGCATGTCGGTTTGACGATTTAACCGAGGCAATTGAAGCAGCGGTTGAAGAGGAACGAAATAATTTGAAATCGGGAACGCCAAATTCACAGCGTCAGATTCAAAAATGTCAAAAATGCCACAAAATCGGGCATTCAAGTAATAATTGTTATACAAATATGAACAACCTACCATATTATCCAAAGATAAAATCAGAAATAAAATCAGAACCAAATATACATAAAATCCAATCTTTTTCTGTAAATTGTCACTATTGTAAGAAACCAAGGCATCATATTAAAGAGTGTAGGAAAAGAATTTTTAATGAAAAAAATAGAGCAACTTCATTTCAAAGTAGAAATAATTCAAAAAACGAAATTGCGCCATTACCGTCCGGCAGCGGTATGAGAGCGCAAGATTTCAAGGAAACTGTCTAAATTTAAATATGATAAATACGCCTAAAACTAATAATTCGAATACAAAGCATCGAAGAGAAATTCTTAATTCCTGTTCATCCTCAGCCGTTTTGCCCAGTGAAAAACGTAATTCGAATTATGAAAATACGCACAATCATTCAGAATTAATCTCAGATAAATTAAATAAAAAAGTAAACACTGTCACTACTAATTCTGTCATAGAACCACCTCAGTTGAGAACTTTAAATTTCTATGAAACACTATCACATTCGCAATTATCAAGTATAAATATTTGTCTATCTATTGGAACAAACTCAATTTCAACATTTCTAGTTGATACTGGAGCAGAATGCTCTTTATTAAAATTATATAGCACTCAGGACAACACTCCAATAGATGTCGAACAGAAGGTAAAATTAACAGGTATAACTGATGGTACAATTGAAACCATTGGTTTATCAAGTGGATTAATAAAATTGAGTGACAGAAATACTATTGTGCATAAATTCCAAATAATTCCTAAGTCGTTTCCGTTAACTAATTACGATGGTATTTTAGGGAAAGATTTCTTTTCTCATTATAAAGTCAGCATAGACTATAAAAATTCATGTTTAAATATTCCTTTTAGAGACGCATATGAAGTAATTCAGATGAACCATTCAATTCCAAAAATTATAATTCCACCCAGATGTGAAATAATTGCAAAAGTTTACATTACAAGTGAAAAAGAATCTCTGTGTTTGTCAAAAGAAATTCAGTCAGGAGTTTACCTAGGAAATTGTATTGTTAAGCCAAAATATCAAATGTGTTGTGTTAGTATCATAAATTCAACAGAAGATGAAGTTCAGTTAAATGAAATTAAACCCAATTTTGATGATATAAATAATTATGAGATATTAACAGTCTCACAAAGTAATAATATAAATAGATTACAGTCTCTTGAACAAAATATCGCGACATCTCATATGAATCAGGAAGAACGCAAATCAATTATGAATATTTGTCGATCCTACAACGATTTGTTTTATTTTAAAAAATATGATAAATTAACTTATTCAAAAACAATCGCACATTCAATTCCACTCATTCCAAATTCTCAAACAATTAATGTCAAACCATATAGGCTATCACAAAGCCAAAATATTGAAATTAATAATCAAATACACGACATGTTAGAAAATGAATTAATACAACCAAGTAAATCACCATTCAACTCACCTTTGCTAATAGTGCCAAAGAAAGCGGATGAACAAGGCAACAAAAAGTGGAGGGTAGTTATAGATTTCAGAAAGTTGAATGAACAAACAATCGGTGATGCATTTCCATTACCAAATATTTCGTCAATATTGGATCAGTTAGGACATTCTAAGTATTTTAGCGTGATAGATTTAGCGCAAGGTTTTCACCAAATAATTTTAGATGAAAATTCGAGACAACTAACTGCATTCAGTACACCAACGGGGCATTACGAATATCTTAGACTACCTATGGGACTCAAAGGGTCACCAGCTACATTCCAGAGACTAATGAATTGCGTATTAACGGGGCTTCAAGGGTTAAAATGTTTTGTGTATTTAGACGATATTGTCATCTATGGATCAAGTCTAGTTGATCACAATTCAAAACTTGAAGAAATATTTGCGAGACTCCGTGAACATAACCTCAAATTGCAACCAAGTAAATGTCAATTCTTAATGAAAGAAGTTGTATATTTAGGGCATGTTATATCAGAAAACGGAATCAAACCAGATCCGAGTAAGATTTCAGCCGTAAAAAGTTTTCCAGTACCTAGAAACACCAAAGAAATAAAATCATTTTTAGGGCTTTTCTCATATTACCGCTTTCCTCATATTCAGAATGTTTCCAAAATTTCTCAACCAATAAATAACTTGTTAAAGAAAGATGTTGAATTTAATTGGGATATCTTTTGCCAAGAGTCATTTGAAACTCTAAAAAATAAATTAATTAGTCCACCTATCCTTCAATATCCGAATTTTGAGCGAGAGTTTATTTTAACGACGGATGCAAGTAAGGAAGGATTGGGAGCAGTTTTGTCACAGGGATCAATTGGACAAGACTTGCCAGTTTCATATGCTAGTAGAACATTATCGAAAGCAGAAAAAAATTATTCAACTACCGAATTAGAACTTTTAGCTATTATTTACGGTATCAAGTTCTTCAGACCTTATTTGTATGGACGTAAATTCAAAATATATTCAGATCATCGACCACTTGTATGGATTTTTAATGTAAAAGATCCAGGATCACGACTTATGCGATGGCGTATCAAGCTAGAAGAATACGATTATAAAAATATACAAACCATGACCAATCCCAACAGGTCATCCATCCTAGTTGTAATACTATACCTGATGCATGTTAATCAACTAATCCCAATGTCAGTAGCACAAGAAGTCTACAAAATCACCGCATCTAACAATTCTTCTGGATTATACTATGAGAATGTAGGTACTTTAAGCATTTATAGCCAACAATGGAAAATAGTAGTATTGAACTATGATCATCATAATTCTCAAATTAACGAGTTTCATAAAACTTTATTAAATGTGATGTCACTGTGTAAACTAGATCACATAATGGACCAGTACGAATGCAAACTTATTCAAGAACAATATCAAAATAATTTAGAACATTTAGTAAAACGAGAACATATTATTAGTAATATGTTAGGAATTACTGATGATATTCATTCGATACGGAAAAGAGGTTTAATTAATTTAGGAGGAAAAATATCGAAAGCACTCTTTGGAACGCTGGACAGCGAAGATGCATCTTATTATGATAAGGAAATAGAACAATTAAAGCAGAATCAAGATAAATTACTTAATATTGCCAGTAAACAAACTACAATTTTTAAAGGTACAGTTGACGCACTAAATGTAACTATAAACGCCTTCAATACTAAAATACTAAAGGCAAACCTAATTTTTAAAGATCTTAAAACAAAGATTGAAAAATCTACTAACGTTTCAGGGAATTTAATTATTCAAGCTAAGATTACTGAATTAACTATTGCGCTTAACGGGGCACATACGCAAATATTAAGTGAACAAGAAGATTTGCTAGAAGTAATTACTAAGGCACAAACTGGATATTTACATCCAACTATTCTCAGTCCTTCAATACTAATTCGAGAATTGATAAAACTACGAAACATTATACCAAAAGAAACATCCTTTCCGGTTTCTCCTACCAAGGAAAACATTCATTATTTATATAAGTTTATAAATCCAAATATATACTTTTACAACAATAAAATTACTTTCGTATTAACAATACCCTTGATCAACACTAAAAATTTCGACCTGTACAAACTTTTTAGTATGCCAAATTATATCTCAAAGAATTTATTTTGTTTCATTTTACCAAAATACGAGTTTCTTGCAATTGACCATACTAAACAACAATATTATATACTGGATATGATAGAGTTTCAAAATTGTAATAACTGTAGAAAAAATCAATTTGTGTGCAAACAAATCAAACCATTGTCATTTCTGAATCTTGACGCGAATTGTGAGGCCGCACTATTCTTATATTCTTTCAATATTCCGGCATGATGTACTAAGAAACTAATTAAATTAGATAAATCTATTTTTATACAACTTATGACAGCAAATGCGTGGATTTATGTAGTAGCAAAAACTGAAATACTCGAACTAAATTGTAATGATGGCGAAAGAAAAACTGTATCATTAAAAGGAACAGGGATTTTACAACTAAATAAAGAATGTGTAGCACAAACTGCAAATTTTATACTGCAGCCGCACATTGAATTCGAAAGTTCTATTAAGTTAAACTATATGCCTACCATAGAAATATCAAAATTAGCTATAAATAATAATTTAATTAAGCATGTTAATTTTAAGACTAATTCTAGTACTATTCTTTCTTCACTTGATCATACATATCTAGACAAAATAAGTACTGATATTGTAGATTTACAAAAAGAAGAACAAAATGTTAATTTAGATAATAAGCAATTTTATTTCCATATTTCCCAGTATGTCATATTATCTATAGTATCAATCATAATTGTAGTTGGTTACTTTTATGGATATAATTTTATTATAAAAAAATTTAAGTCGATTGTAATTCCTCAAGTGTGTGACGTCGAGGAAAATGAAGAAACCACTTCAAAAACTGCATGTAAAAATTGTACCAATCCCAGGTACAAATTTTCAAATTAGGGGGGAGATGTTAAGGATCCCAACTCTTATTATTATAAGTATATACGAATATGTATTATATTAGCGATGTACCAATTATCAATGTCAGCATACTATTGCTATTAACCTTTTACGTATAATATTGCTATATTGCTATCCTGTAATCGTGTTACAATTCCGGTGTCAATAAACATAATTGCAAATGAATCTCTTTTTGTCTAAGTAATGAATTTAATGCAATCATGCAATCACATCAGAAATGTAAGATGATATATTATTGGTTCCCCACTTTGGGAACATCATGTAATTAGTTTAGATTATGACTTTTAATTAAATTGTTAAGTCACTACTGTTTTTACTTTTGTCTGACTTAGATCGGTTCGCTATATTATAGATTTAATAAACTAAGTACAATTAATATTGTCGGCTTTTATTCAACGAACCAAAGCAACCCAACACTATTTTACGTCTTTCGTACAACGATTACCGCAAGAATGATTAATTATTTTTGCAAAATCGGATATGCTTTATTTACGAGTAGGTACAGCAAAATAAAAATCCCCACTGATGGCAACAATACACTAGTTACGAAGTTCAAGTTTACGTAAACAGAGAAATCGCTCATTGTCTTCTAGAAGTAAGAATAACAAACCTGCTCGGTTATCTATTTTCTAGTACCTATTCGTTAGATTACTTCATAAAAAAGATTGTAATAAAACCTGGTTAAAGGGTTACACAACCTTGAAATAATTTGATTCGGCCGTACTACAAATAGCTCAAGATCCAATAATCGTATCATTTTTAACAGTTAAATTGAATATTGAAGTTCTTTTCGGATTTGTGACAAAAATTTCATATAGATTAACCAAAGCATTTAGTACAGTATGCCACTGATTTGAGCTGTAACGATTAAATAAAAAATATAATGAGAAATTATGGTGTACAGATATTTCAACACATTTTTCGAAAAAGAGCGCGATTACGCTTATACTCGGAGTGTTAATTAATAGCTCTTACCCTTAAATGGATTCAGGGGACGGCTATGTGTCACAAGGCGGCTCTTCGCACTTTGTCTAACACTAAATAGTCTTACCTAAAACTTTTTCCTAATTATAATAACTATAATATGTTTTAACGAAAAGCTTTTTAATACAATTTGTCACAATTTTTTTAATCAATTTATTTTTAATTTGCGTCTCGGATTCGAATTTTTCCTGAAAATTGACGACCGCAAATTGAATTGAGTGCAAATATATGTATGTGTAAAATAATCATACAATTTTAATTTTAAGTTAAGCATCTACTAGACTGATAAGTTTACAATTGATGAATTTTTCAGACTTTTATTTATTTGTATATCCTTTTTTCCATCCCTGTCAGGCTTTATATCTTATACCAATTAATAATATTAATGGGTTCGTCGTTCGTATTTGATAATGACATTTTATCTCAAAATATAACAGAGTAAATAAAATTGTTTTTTTTTTTTTTTAGAATCATAAATCATTAATTTTGGTCATAAAATAACATTTCAATTTCCAGTTTGTTTACGGAAAAATTGATGTTTTTTTAATTCAACTTTTAATTATTTATAAAATGATTTGCCGTAAATGCAGTGAATAATAATAATAATTTAGTTTTAGTAAAATATGAGTCTTAGTTTATGGCAGAATTTCATGTTGATCGTTGTAAAGTTCCTCCATTTAGTAGATCCTCCATTTTGTATATATGGGTAAGTTAGTTAGGTAATTTCAACGTGATTCATTGGGTGAAGAATTTCAAAGACAATGTATTATATGCTAGCCATAAATAAAGTGGGCTCACACGCACATGAAGCAGTTGGTTCCAAACAACATCAACGAGATTGGAGCACGCAGAACAGAAATTTTGTTACTATAGTGATTTGAAACGTTAGTGGATTTTAGGGAGAATCTAATGCGCATACGAATATATATTTATGCCATATAGTATAGTATATAGTATACAAACGTAAATACAAACTAACGTTAATTATTCCGTTTCGGCGTTTAACTAAACTACATCTGCAAATGTGTTGCACACCGTGCTCCCGCGTTAATCCGAAGTGAAAATATCCGCCAAAGTGCTATCCTATACCACCTTTCAACAGTCAACAAGCACGAAGCAACCTACTCTACCTAGTATAGCACCTTCCACCCTGCTGCACCCTACAACCCGCCCCATGTCTCTGCTGCTGCTGCTGGCTGCTGCTTATCCTGCTACGTGATGACTTCATTACACGTGTGTCGCTGCCGCTAATCTAACTGTTACAATTGAGTTCTAGACGGAGCACTTTGCTACCAGGAAATTACAGATCTACATCGAACGGTTACTCCACTGAAATAAATCAATCCCCTACCCAGAACAAGAACACATCTTCTACAATTTTAGGAACGTATATTCTGATGGTCAAGCTTTTCTTTTATCTGCTTTCCTTTTGTCCCTTATACAAATTAGTAACACATGCAATATAGCACTATCGAAATTTGATACTATATTGACAAAATGCTTTTAGGAGCGACTCTTAGGTAGGGAGACATTCAACATTCGTCCTTGGACAATTACTGATTAGAGCCCTTAGTATCTTTCTTGGTCTTTTACTTACAGTTTCATTTGAAAATACATAATCACATTACAAATCTAATTTAAAAGACTGAAATAGTTTAGTGTGTCAATTAAATTTCGTATTGCAAAAGAAGATACAATTCCCACAAGGGTGTTTCAACGGTCAAAATCTGCCGGTTAACACTGTTCACGTAGTGCTTCAGTGGTCAAAAATCTTGATTCAACTTTTATATGAGGGGGATAATTTTCACTTGATAGTTGAAAATGCAGCAAAAGTTTCGTGACAAAATGCTTGAAGAAATTATAAATCTAATTAAAAAAGATTGTAACAAGTTTAGAGCGTGAATTGGATTTCCGTTCACAGGTCGGTTAACAGGGCGCTTGAAAATACGGGAGCGGTCAAAGACTTAGTTTGATATTTCGTTGATACTCTCGAGTTCCTTGTTGGTTTCATTCTAATTGCTCCGATCCGAAATTCACTTGGGTCCATTAAATATATAGACTTCAAGTTCCGGCTTGTTATAAACGTTCGATGGTTTATAAGGCCTCTCTAAAATATATACATCTAGTTCCAGTTCCTTGTCCGACCACAAGATCTAATAATACACATCAAACGTACTCCGTGTGCTAGATGAAGTCTTATCATCGTTCGTTTAGAAACACTAGCATTTGATAGTATTACTTCATCTTCTCAAAAGGATCACTTCAAAAGCGTTTTGTGACAAGGCTTTAATTCGATCCGATAACTTAGATCGGGTTTCTTAGACCAACCAAAAGTGCGTTTAAGACATGCTACACAAAAAAAATCGTGGGGCCTTCAAAACCAATCAGTGGTAATATTGTTATGTTTTATTATACACAGAGTAATTCCAGTTCTTTTTGATATATAACATCAAGCTCAAGTTTAGTTTCTTTTTACTTGACAAGCTTTGCATTTATTGTGGCAATCAGGTTTTGCAAGTGACACTTCAACCACTAACTTGAGGTATATTAAATAATCACAGATTGACAAGAATTTTTTTAACAAATTATAATTAACTTAACAGTTCAAGCACAACATAAAAGTTCTTTTGTTTCACACCAAATGAACCACATCATAGCTTTATCTGCTTCGTGTAGTTTAAGGATGTTCTAGCTTTGATAATCTGGTGACATGGTGAGGGCATTTTGCTTTTATTTCTTGAAGTGTTAACTTTCAATATGTAATTTTCTATCGTTACAATTACAACTTTCTTTTAGGAAAAAATGTACATTTTCAAAATCATCACTTATTTATTAATAACAACTGTTGTACATTTACGTTTGCAAATTGCAGTACCGGTGATGCAATTGTAATTTGTATTAATACGTATGAATATTCAAATTTATGGAAATACTTAGTAATTATTGGGTTTTATCGGTGTTTACATTTTTTTTTGGGTAAATATTGACAATGAAGATTGAACCTGTAATCGGTTGTGCACACTCAGACGCTCACCTGTGGTGTCATGTGTAATTATATTATTATCGGCGCAAGTACAACAAAATAGGCACTTTTGTCCATACCTGCTACTCGAATATGTTTATTGTTGATTGTGGTAGAAACCGTATTCAATTTGAGTAAAATGTAGTAATTTTTACAGTGGTTTCTTTTCAAGTGGTGGCATCTAAATACTGTCGTTAAGGGGCTAGGTTCAACGCTCGAAAAACAAATGGTTTTTATTTGGGAAAACTGAATTACTAAACATTGTTAGATTTTGTCTAAACTAAAGTGGATAAAACTATCTTTAGAAGCTACCCATGTGATTTAAAAATTAGCCTATAATTTTGTCAATGTAATGAGAATGGCTTAATGACAACTTATAAATTATCATTATTTATGAACAAAATTTGTTTTACTTAAACCTGCTTTTTCCTAAATTATTCATATTTTAATAAAAATATACTTTCAAATTTATTAAAAAAGAGAAGAAAGAAATATACGATATTAAAAAAATACCTGAAAATGAGATCCCACTGCAATTCTCTTGTTATGATAAAATTTCTTATTTAGATTTTTACATGTTTGTAGTAGTTTCTATTGTGTAATATATTTAATAGCGTTATTTAAAAATGTTCTAGTCGACATTATATTTAAATTTATATTATTAAAGAAAACAAATTTGAAAGAAATATAAGCATTTAGACTGTGAAGAGGGTTACATTAAAAAGTTGAAATTGTAAAATAAGAGTCAAACATTATTTTAAATTAGATTATTCGTAAATAGGAAGATAGATAGAAATATATAATAAGATGATTTTATTGATATCCTCATTATTAATATCATTTTTTTTTTTTTTAGTTGAACCATTTATGTTTAATCGTTGACAAATTTGAAACCTTTGAATAACTGATTTTTAACACAGAACTAGAAAGATAACTTGATATGAAATGGCTTTACGCGCTTTTCTTAGTTAGCCGACGAAATGCAAAATGATGGTCCTATACTATATTCGGCCAAGAAACGAAAGTAAACCACCTTCCACTAATACATGTTTGATTTGAAAATAGTTATTTGCGCTACTAGTAGCGGTAAGTAAACTTTTTTGTCCGAGGTAGAAGTTTGTGTACCGAGGCGGAGCCGAGGTACACAATCTTCCGAGGACAGAAAAGATACTTACCTGCGTGTTGCGCATTACGTTTTTCTCACTACCAATTTGAAAATCATTAGTAAACTCTACTAAATTAATAAACTGACATTCCATTTATATCTATCAAAAAGTCGCGGCACACTGGTTTCGTGTTTATATTTATAATATTATAAAATCTAGTCGTCTATGCTGAATGGTTGCTAAGGCAATGTATAATTTGAACAATAATTTTGCACATTCATTTGGGTGTTGTCAGTCCTGCACATTTAATTAAAAATATGAGAATCAAGAAACGAAAAAAATTGATCAAAAAAACAATGTTCCTTCAATTACCCTTTCAAATTGTTCAAATTGTTCTGTTAGTATTAATTTTAATAAATAAATTAAATTATTTTAAATATATTCCTCATTCGTTTGGTATATTTTTAATTTTTAGACACCCTAGCGCGGAAAGTGTCCTATCGCGGAAAGTGACCTAATGCGGAAAGTGACCTGCCGCGGTAAATATTGTTTTTACATAGTTACGGCGCGTTGTTAAGGTAGCTAGGTGTTCTACTTTCCATTACATTTGATTTTTTATCAATGTAATGTCAATTTACCTATATGGTAGTGAGAAAACATTTTTGCTATTCGTCACATTTTGAATGCCCAAAACACACAATTATACTTATAATTTGACAATTATAAACTTCAAATAGGTTCGCCGTTTCATATACTTTTGCGGTTTGGGTGCTCTTTGCAAAATTTAAAACAGACTTTTTCACGATTAGGCATATAGTGCATTACATCAAGTAAACAATTTTATTGATCAAAATATCGTAAATATGTTTAAAATGTATAGTAGAAATCAAATATGAAGCAAACCTGAGCTATGAGGCAAACGGTATATTAGAGAGGAGGGGGTGTGCGCAAATTGTTTTCAATCAGTCTTTACATAAATATTAATTAAACGTATGAATCAAAAAAATTATACATTCAATTTGAATTGGAATCATAATTACATGACCATATACAAGAACAATTGCAATTTTTTTTAAAATAAACTGTAATTTTGTAGTGTGATCCCCAATATGAGTTCATAGAAAAAATTTGCAAAAATAATGCGTTTTGACAAGAAAAAATAAAAAAGTAATATATGCAGTACAAGATTTTTACTAAAAATTATAGATTCAAGTTATAGTCGTAAAACACACATCAGAAATATATAAAGAGATTAATTATTTTGATAATATTAATTATCAAGAAATGTTTTTCCTGCAACCAAAAAAATGTCATCGTAAGAATAGTCATCAGAACATATTTTTTGTAAAGACATATAATTTTTAAGTAAATAATAAATATTTAGGTTAATTTTATCAATTAGTTTTGATTAAATTACTATTTATATAAATAGTGTATTTATAAGAAAATAATCATTATGACTAATTTAATAAAAATACAAAATTCCAAATAACAAATTTATATGAGTTTTTCAAATTTATATAGGTACAATTTAAATACATAAAATGAGCATATTTAAAACATATAGTATATATGAAAAATTAAAATTAAGGGCGCGAGCACAGCCAATAGCTACTAATTCTACAAAAAAAAAAAAAAAAAAAAAAAAAAAAAAAAAAAAAAAAAAAAAAAAAAAAAAATCTCTAACTGTAGTCAGCCCCTTAATTTGTTTTTTTAATAATAATAAATTACATATATACTGGAATGATTTTTTCTGTTAACTTCTGACGACAAGTGGCACAATGTTTAGTGGTGTTCATAATATGGGTAATGCAAACTTGGCAAAATAGGTGCCCACAACCGGTGGCGATGGCTTTAATGTTCCCGCCTAGGACATCGTAGCAAATTGGACAGGATGGTGCCTGCTTTACTGGAACGGGGGGTGGAGTAGGCTTCGTAATGTTAAACCGTATCTCTCTAGGTTTTGTAGGAAGCATAATATATGCTTGAATTTTTGATTCTAATGGCTGCGTTAAGTCAAACATTCCCCTTACTGGACAACGTTTCGTCGTCAGAGTCGTCACTGCCTTATACTGGGGGGCTGGGAAAAGGCACACTCATTTTAGCAACTTTACCAAGTTTAGAAACCGCGGAATATGTAGGACATCTCACATACAACTCCATAGGATGGCCACGTCTGCGAGTCTCGCATTCGAACCACATATAGATAGCCGTTGGCCTTTGCGTTGATGAACGCAAATGCTGATGAACGCCAGATCTCTGGCAAACTTTGCGATAAATCCCCTTATTGACCGAATCGACATGGTCTGTTAAAACCTCCCATGCGAATTTTTTACCTGACTCATGATCATCTTCATTATCTGACTCTGAATCGCTGTCATGTAATAGGATTGGTACTTGCTCAGAATCGGGTGCGGAACTTCCTGAAGCGACACGGGTATTTGGCCGGCGCCCAGTTCTTTGCTCGGAATGTCGGTACGGATGCATTGTTATGTAAGACTGCTAACCAAACCACTTCTGTCACTGCTTCCAGAACGCAGAACACAATTTTGCTCGCCTGCTATTGTCTGTCTGAATGAATGTGACAGAAATATCGCCACCTACGGGGGGTTGAGTTAAATAAATTGAAGGCTTTTAAAGTCAAGTCGACTACGTTCTGACCTGTTGTATCAAACCACAATCATTGTACCATAAAATGTACTACATTAAATACGGTAATAAAAAACGCCTGATTTAATTCAACCAAAATTGCATTAAAAACCTTGGCAACGTAATAACGTTCAATTTTTTTTTATTGGTTGAATTTTAATCATAAATGAGCCTAAGTGAGTCATAACGAACATAAATGAGTCATGACGTTACCTTAACTTTTATGCCAACGTAATTATACATCAAGGCATTTTTAATCGCGAAAATTCACAAAATATCCAAACCCGGGCACTGACACAACATTTACAAATAAACTTTAATTATAGAAGTATTTTATAATAAAAAGCAAATAAACCAAAACAAAAACGAGTAAAAACGCTTTAAAACCCCATTTAAATCTGATGACCATTTAATTTCCGAAAGCGTTCAGGCAACGCACTCGCAAGCCTCCGGTAAACATCGTGGCAGTTTTTGAATCGCGCGCCACCCGGCTTCCCGCATTCCTTAGTTAAAATGACATTTCATTAAGAGGTTATCTGTCAGACGTCTCTCGCACTGCAGTATTATAGTGCAATCGTGTTGATAATGTGTTACAAATCGAATATTGGACCAAAAAAACGATTTCGATGGTCCAACGACTTGGAATTGATGTTGATCGATATCTGGGAATATAAAATTGGTAATTTGCGACGACAAAAAAGAAACTCGTATATGTACGCAGAAAAAGCTGCAGAATTGAAAATGTTAGACTCAGATGAATCCAATAGTTTAGAAAATATCTCTGGCTGCGATATAAAAACTAAAATCAGCAATTCAACCCAGAGATACAGGTAAGAAAGAAGAGCTAATAAAATAACGACCTGATATGTGACATATTGTTTATATTTAAAAAACAGAACAAAAAGCGATCGGTCCGTCGGGTGGAAAAAGACGTTGGGTGAAAAGTATTATATGTATAAAATTTAGAAAAGTTTCTAGCAGTTTGTCTTTGTCCAATTCCATGTTTATTAAATTAAACTACACTTATTAAAAAAACTGTTAACTAGGCAACATAACCTCACTTTATATTACGTCACTATGCTAGTCCCTTTCACGCAAACTCGTAAATTTTAGTGTGTCAACTCAAAATTTAAATGTCCATTTACTTAAATGATCATTTATAATAATGTTTATTAAACTCTCAGTGTGTCTAGGGCATAAGTGATTTATTTGTATTGTACAACCGTTAACCCTGTAAACGACGGGTAAGATGCACTTTATTCGGTGAGAGTTGAAAATATCGCACTATTTGGGTATATGGGCCTTGAGCCCCCAACGATAATACAAACCGGTAAACGACGGATAAGGTGCATTTTATTCGACGGGAGTCGAACAATTGTCATAGCTAATTGGTCGTAACCTGATTATTTGTACACGGAGTGTTTACGTACTGGCTTTACCAAATCAGTTCATAAAATTCTGCACTATCAGTTTTTTTGTGTGATCACCTGACTAGTCCAGTTGAGTATTGTGACTTATTTGATAATTAATATAATAATTTTTGGGATCAATTCGCTGTGTATTATCACATCTGATTTCCCGTTTTTCTTTATTATAGGGTTTCGGTCAAATTAAGTAGGTTCCAAAACGGGTGGCGCTCTTATTACAAATTTGACCCATACCACTCACCACTGAGCAGCCGTGGTACTTAGTTTAATTATAACCCGGACCCCAAACCTTTGTTCACGTTTTAAATTGTTAATAGCAATTTTTAACGTGACAACTTTAATCGAACCAAATCGATATTAGACGAGGTATCGACTGGTAGACATAGGTAGTATGAACGCCCATATACGCCCTCGAAGTAGTTGATCGAAATCAAAGGTATCATGCATTCAATATTCTATTTATATTCTGCTTAATTTTAATTTTAATCCAGAGTACAAAAAATGAAATTATTAAATAAAATACTAATAGACAATATTTACAATTTATTTTACAAAAGACATTATGACAATTGCATACAACAACAACAACAAACAACACAAAATACACAGCAAAAATTACGACAATTACTGCCCTTTGAAAGTAACTAATTTTGTAAATTTATTTCTGATGTGGGTAGTCCTTTCCGAGTTTACTTTAGCCAGAAGAAAACATCTTAGATTTAAATAAGTTTTAATAATTATGGTAATCAATTGAAATCTGTGATTATCTAAGATGTTTTCAATCTGGCAATGCTCAATCATTTCTTTAGTTGTGAAAATATTATTGCCTAGTATTTCTTGGAATACTTGCTTTTTTACAAGCTCTAAAAAATATTTTTTTTTTGTAAAATATTTCTTTTGTTTGCCCGAACTGCTCGTTTAGTAGCTTCGCAAACTGCATTAAGATTTTTTGAGCCCCAAAGAAGCCCACCCATATTTTTTTTTAAATTGGAATAGTATCCGATTTGCTTGCCCTACAACAATTTATACAAATCTCGCAATTATTTTTTTTTTACAATAGCGTAACCTGCGATATATTTCGTAACAGATTCAACATAAACCGAAATTTTTCCAATTGTTTTATAATCGTATTCGATTTCCGCGTCAATGTCATCCGCATCAATTGGACTCTCAATATCAGTATTATTTACATTTAATTTAGTGCGGGAGGACACTATTAAAATGGAAACTCCATTCTGAAGACAATTTGAGTTTTCAAAAGATTGCACTTCATGTCTGACTAATAATCTTTTATATGGTGTCACACTGTATTGTATGTGGATGTTTTGCAAAGAAACGGTTTTTTCTATTTCCGAGTAATTAAAGACAAATTCCTGTTTCACTTATAATTTTATATTATATTTTTTAATGAATTGCGTACCATTTTATCCTGAACAACATCATCATCCAGTAACTTATTTTCCTTCAGATGGCCCAAAAGCTGCGTCATTGAAGTTACTTTAACTGATAGACGTTTGTTGCGTTGTTTTGCAACTCTAAGATCATTCCTCAAATCATCAACGGTACGTAGAACAAAATTTAAATTGTCTTTTCGGCGTCTTGGAGTTGAAAAATCGGACACATTTAAGTCTCCAATATATCTTTTTTGAGTGTATTCTCTTGGCGGTGAATCTAAGATGTAAAGAAATGGTAATATAAATAATGTTTGACAAAGTACTAACAAATCGGTTGACTAGCTTGATATGTTTCCTAAATTAATATTATCCAATTAATAAAAGATTTAAATTCAATCATCGCTTATTAATTAATTCATATACAATTAACAATTAATTATATCATATCTGAATTTAAAAGTACGTTACATATCCATACTCATGTTTTCAGTCAGATTCGTCTCTTTAATTTCTGGTTCTGCCTCGGGTTCTGCAGTTTCTTCCAAATAAAGTTCTTCAGCATGCTGACTAGTGGTCGCATCAGAATGAGATGCTTCAAAACTCGCTTTAGAAACACGTTTAACAAAAGGAATACTTCCAGGTTTTAAACGTTTTGGATTCACCATTACGTTATCAGCACGGAGATAAAAACAATCGATTGAAAAGGGTTCACTGCAGACAAACAGCGATTTCGCATTATCAATGCCGTATACTAAATCGCAGACTTTGAACCAAGCTTTTCTGGTTTCTGCATTACTCGGAAATCTACAATATAAAATATTACAATTTATTAATTATTTTTTTATTAAGGATTACTGAAAATATTTTCTATTTTTCGTTTATTGATGCTAACTAATTCCATGAATGCATGCTATTAACACATTTATTTAAGTCGAGATTTAAGCTATCTAATTGATTCTTAAAAATAGGCATCAATAATGCATTATCTACTTAAAATTTTCCATTGACCTCTAAATTTCTGAGTAAAAGCTATTTAGGGCTATTATTTGTAATAAAAGTTTAAGTATATGCATCAATATTCAACAAAGAATATTTAACAAAGCCACAGTTAAATTAGAGCGAAAATTAGGAATCTTAATCTCCTAATAAAGTTATTAAATAAATAAATTAATTTTTATATATAAATTATAATAGTTATTGGAATGTTTATTAGGAGATGGTTATCCATTAAAACATCAAATGGAAATCTAAATTTCGTTGCACAAAAAACATCAAAATAATTATGAGAAACATGGCATTGATTAGCATTCAAATCATATTTAAAGAATGATACGAAATATAAATAATTGTTACTTACACATGATATGATAAAGCTGGCTTCAATGTTTTTGTCTTTGCAGAGCTATTTTCGCAAAGAAAACAATTTCTAATATGCGGCGGCGTCATATTCAAAATAAGCAAAGCACAAAAATAAGAATCGTCACTAAACAGCAAACACGTCTAACACAAATCAAAAACTTAAAGCACAAAAATCGCAACAACAATAGGTTACAAACAATACGTCAAAACAGAATGAACTGTCATGACATCAATTTTCTAGACTAGATAAAACTATTACACGTATTTCGTTGCCCATGCGCAGTAAACACCCTGGCATTGTCCTAAATTTACATGCCTCACACCAATGTGTGCTGTGCGCTGCATCTATACATTTTATACATCTATTTGCATATATAATAGATGTATAATAGTTATTTACGTAACAAGTCCGGAAAGTAGTGTCTTGCAGGACAAGCAGACGAGTTTCAGGCCGACGCCGCAGGCGGAGGCCTGAAAGTCGGCGTGTCCTGCAAGGAATCTTTCCGGACATGTTGCGTATAATATTTTTTGTGTCGAATACTCTTATAAATACATAGTTCTTCAAAAAAATGCTAAATAATAAATTGACAATGCAAAAAAATAAATAGAGCCATCTTTTGTTTTCTTTTGACACTAACAAATGTCAATGTCATATACAGTAATTGCAAACTTTCAAAATATGGATACACCAAAACATATTTTAAAAGCTGCAGAAAATGTTATAAACAATTTATTGCCACAAAAATCTTCAGGCCGATATTGGAAAAATAACTAACTATGGAAACACTTTGGAAACACTTTGCAGGAAAAACTAAAAATGGAAAAAATATGTAACTATGGAAACACTTTGCAGGCCGAGGCCGGCAAAAACCCTTTTCTGGCGGATTTTAAGATGTAGAAATCTAGTCATCCCGTATGAAGGCACAAAAAATCTATTATATCTATTTGCATATATATATAATAGACATACATCGCGCAATTGCTATGTTTTCAATAGTAGGAGAATGAAACCGGATTTGAGTGAGATAGAATGACTAGGTTGTCTCATCTTAGCTTGAGACTGCGCAATCCGCATAGATTTTACCGCGCAAAATACAAAATAATAGCTATATTTGTTTGTTCAATGTTTAAGGCAGACGTCCACCTAGCCAAATCAGGGCTGGGACTACGCTTCCGCAAAGGTCGATTTTCGTCTTCTTTATAATTTAAATATCAGATCCCTCTTAAATGTTTAATCCAAATTAAATCAAAATTTCTACATGTTATTTACTACTGGGAATTATTGAAATTTAAGTAGTTAACTAGTCAAATTAACCGACTATTCCAATAGGTCGAGTGTTTGACTACTTAGTCGAATAGTTGACTAGTCGACTATTTGACTAGTTTAGTAGTCGACTAGTTGAATAGACGACTATTCGCCATTTGAACAGTCTACTATTTAGTTTTTGACATTACTACCATTATATTACTATTTAGTACATTTTTGCTTAACTCGAAGCTGCTTTACTTATTCGGTTAGTTGATTCATTTAGTCGACTATTCAACTAGCCGACTATTTAACTAGTCGAATAGTTGATTCATTTAATTAGTCGAATAAGTGACTAATTTGGTCGAATAAATGACTAATTTTAATAAGTGACTAATTTTCACTATTCATGTTAGTAGTTGTCTCTCTCTCGCGATGACACTTTGTGCTTGCCGTAAACACGTCAATGTGCTTGTCCGTTCTATGTTGAGACAGAACTATTAGCTCTCCTTTGTATGTTTGCCACATTTCAAAGGTCACATGTGCGATATATGTCTATTATATATATGGTGTACTGTTTACTCGTTTTTGTTTTGTTTTATTTGCTTTTTATTATGAAATACTTCTATAATCAAAGTTTATTTGTAAATGTTGTGTCAGTGCCCGGGTTTGGATATTTTGTGAATTTTTGCGATTAAAAATGCTTTGATGTATAATTACGTTGACATAAAAGTTGAGGTGACGTCATGACTCATTTACGATCGTTATCACTCATTTAGGCTCATTTATGATTAAAATTCAACCAATCAAAAATTGAACGTTATTACGTTGCCAAGGTTTTTAATGCAATTTTGGTTGAATTAAATCAGGCGTTTTTCATTACCGTATTTAATGTAGTACATTTTGTGGAACTATGATTGTGGTTTGATACAACAGGTCAGAACGTAGTCGACTTGACTTTAAAAGCTTTCAATTTATTTAACTCAACCCCCCGTAGGTGGCGATATTTCTGACCCATTCATTCAGACAGACATTAGCAGGCGAGCAAAATTGTGTTCTGCGTTCTGGAAGCAGTGACAGAAGTGGTTTGGTTAGCAGTCTTACATAACAATGCATCCGTACCGACATTCCGAGCAAAGAACTGGGCGCCGGCCAAATACCCGTGTCGCTTCAGGAAGTTCCGCACCCGATTCTGAGCAAGTACCAATCCTATTACATGACAGCGATTCAGAGTCAGATAATGAAGATGATCATGAGTCAGGTAAAAAATTCGCATGGGAGGTTTTAACAGACCATGTCGATTCGGTCAATAAGGGGATTTATCGCAAAGTTTGCCAGAGATCTGGCGCTCATCAGCATTTGCGTTCATCAACGCAAAGGCCAACGGCTACCTATATGTGGTTCGAATGCGAGACTCGCAGACGTGGCCATCCTATGGAGTTGTATGTGAGATGTCCTACATATTCCGCGGTTTCTAAACTTGGTAAAGTTGCTAAAATGAGTGTGCCCTTTCCCAGCCCCCCAGTATAAGGCAGTGACGACTCTGACGACGAAACGGTCAAATCTCAGTTGGTAGGGAAACGTTGTCCAGTAAGGGGAATGTTTGACTTAACGCAGCCATTAGAATCAAAAATTCAAGCATATATTATGCTTCCTACAGAACCTAGAGAGATACGGGTTAACATTACAAAGCCTACTCCACCCCCCGTTCCAGTAAAACAGGCACCATCCTGTACAATTTGCTACGATGTCCTAGGAGGGAACGTTAAAGCCTTCGCCACCGGTTGTGGGCACCTATTTTGCCAAGTTTTCATTACCCATATTATGAACACCACTAAACATTGTGCCACTTGTCGTCAGAAGTTAACAGAAAAAATCATTCCAGTATATATGTAATTTATTATTATTAAAAAAACAAATTAAGGGGCTGACTACATTTAGATTTAATTTTAATTTATCATATATATTATATGTTTTAAATATGCTCATTTTATGTATTTAAATTGTACCTATATAAATTTAAAAAACTCATATAAATTTGTTATTTGGAATCTTGTATTTTTATTAATTTAGTCATAATGATTTTTTTTTTATAAATACACTATTTATATAAATAGCAATTTAATCAAAACTAATTGTAAAAATTAACCTAAATATTTATTATTTACTTAAAAATGATATGTCTAAAATAGTATATTCTGCAACGAGTGCGGAATGAGAATATACAGCCCGAGTGAAAATTTGTCACACGAGCCGAAGGCGAGTTTGACGGTTTTCACAAGGGCTGAATATTCATTCCGACGAGTTTCAGACTATACTTTTTCTAATACTATCGTCAATAAAAATATGTCAGTTTGAGTCGCTGTCTAGTACCTATCGCTTTTAAGCAATTAGTTCACAGATGTCGCTGCTATAATATATGTATTAATAAACAAAATTAGTTATAAAATGTCATAAAGAATGTTCTAAATATGAATGATTTAGTTAATTGACTTATAATATTACTAATATCAACAATTAATAAGTTAAATGAATAATTCATTAATCAAAATACAATAGCTTAATGTTGCGTCAACTTCCATGAGATGGCGCCACATGTGGTCATTCTATCACTTGTGTAAGAATGAATATTCTCGCACTTGTTGCAGAATGAGTACATTCTCAAATTAAAATTAGTTCAAGAATGTTAGTATTCTAAAATAGTATTAGAAAAAATATGTTCTGATGACTATTTTTACGATGAAATTTTTTTGGTTGCAGGAAAAACATTTCTTGATACAAAATAATTAATCTCTTTATATATTTCTGATGTGTGTTTTACGACTATAACTTGAATCTATAATTTTTAGTAAAAATCTTGTACTGCATATATTACTTTTTTATTTTCTCTTGTCAGAACGTATTATTTTTGAAAAATTTTTCTATGAACTCATATTGGGGATCACACTACAAAAATACAGTTTATTTTTAAAAAAATTGCAATTGTTCTTGTATATGGTCATGTAATTATGATTCCAATTCATTGAATGTATAATTTTTTTGATTCATACGTTTAATTAATATTTATATAAAGACTGATTGAAAACAATTTGCGCACACCCCCTCCCATCTAATATACCGTTTGCCTCATACCTCAGGTTTGCTTCATATTTGATTTCTACTATACATTTTAAACATATTTACGATATTTTGATCAATAAAACGATTTACCTGATGTATTGCACTATAAGCCTAATCGTGAAAAAGTCTGTTTTAAATTTCGCAAAGAGCACCCAAACCGCAAAGGTATATGAAACGGCGAACCTATTTGAAGTTTATAATTGTCAAATTATAAGTATAATTGTGTGTTTTGGGCATTCAAAATGTGACGAATAGCAAAAATGTTTTTCAAATCAAGCATGTATTAGTGGGGAGAATTGCAGTGGGATCTCATTTTCAGGTATTTTTTTAATATCGTATATTTTTTTCTTCTCTTTTTTAATAAATTTGTAAGTATATTTTTCTTAAAATATGGATAATTTAAGAAAAAGCAGGTTTAAGTAAAACAAATTTTGTTCAGTTCAGTTGTCATTAAGCCATTCCCATTACATTGACAAAATTATAGGCTAATTTTTAAAACACATGGGTAGCTTCTAAAGATAGTTTTATCCACTTTAGTTTAAACAAAATCTAACAATGTTTAGTAATTCAGTTTTCCCAAATAAAAACCAATTGTTTTTCAAGCGTTGAATGTAGCCCCTTAACGACAGTCGACAGTGTTTAGGTGGGACCACTTGAAAGGAAACCACTGTAAAAGTTACTACATTTTACTCAAATTGAATACGGTTTTTACCACAATCAACAATAAACATCATCGAGCAGCAGGTATGAACAAAAGTGCCTATTTGGTTGTACTTGCGCCGATAATAATATAATTACACATGACACCACAGGTGAGCGTCTGAGTGTGCACAACCACTTACAGTTTCAATCTGCATTGTCAATATTTACCCAAAAAGAATGTAAACACCGATAAAACCCAATAATTATTAAGTATTTCCATAAATTTGAATATTCATACGTATTAATACAAATTACAATTGCATTACCGGTACTGCAATTTGCAAACGTAAATGTACAAAACTTGTTATTAATAAATAAGTGATGCTTTTGAAAATGTACATTTTTTTCTAAAAGAAAGTTGTAATGGTAACGATAGAAAATTACATATTGAAAGTTAACACTTCAAGAAATAAAAGCAAAATGCTCACACCATGTCACCACATTATCAAAGCTAGAACATCCTTAAATTACACGAAGAAAAAAAAAGCCATGATGTGGTTCATTTGGTGTGAAACAAAAGAACTTTTATGTTGTGCTTGAACGGTTAAGTTAATTAAAATTTGATAAAAAAATTCTTGTCAATCTGTGATTATTTAATATACCTCAAGTTAGTGGTTTTGCAAAACCTGATAGCCACAATAAATGCAAAACTTGTCAAGTAAAAATAAACTGAACTTGAGCTTGATGTTATATATCAAAGAGAACTGGAATTACTCTGTGTATAATAAAACATAACAATATTACCACTGATTGATTTTGAAGGCCCCACGATTTTTTTTTGTGTGGCATGTCTTAAACACACTTTTGGTTGGTCTAAGAAACTCGATCTAAGTTATCGGATCGCATTAAAGCCTTGTCACAAAACGCTTTTGAAGTGATCCTTTTGAGAAGATGAAGTAATACTGTCAAATGCTAGTGTTTCTAAACGAACGATGATAAAACTTCATCTAGCACACGGAGTACGTTTGATGTGTATTATTAGACCTTGTGGTCGGACACGGAATTGGAATTAGATGTATATATATAGAGAGGCCTTCTAAACCACCGAACGTTTATAACAAGCCGGAACTTGAAGTCTATATATTTAATGGACCCAAGTGAATTTCGAATCGGAGCAATTAGAATGAAACCAACAAGGAACTCGAGAGTATCAACGAAATATCAAGCTAAGATTTTGACTGCTCCCGTATTCTCAAGCGCCCTGTTAACCGACCTGTGAACAGAAATCCAATTCACGCTCTAAACTTGTTACAATTTATTTTAATTAAATTTATAATTTCTTCAAGCATTTTGTCACGAAACTTTTGCTGCATTTTCAACTTCGGATCAAGTGAAAATTATTCCCCTTATATAAAAGTTGAATCAAGATTTTTGACCACTAAAGCGCTACGTGAACAGTGTTAACCGGCAGTTTTTGACCGTTGAAACACCCTTGTGGGAATTGTATCTTCTTTTGCAATACGAAATTTAATTGACGCACTAAACTATTTCAGTCTTTTAAATTAGATTTGTAATGTAATTATGTATTTTCAAATAAAACTGTAAGTAAAAGATCAAGAAAGATACTAGGGGCTCTAATCAGTAATTGTTCAAGGACGAATGTTGAATGTCTCCCTACCTAAGAGTCGCTCTTAAAAGCATTTTGTCAATATAGTATCAAATTTCGATAGTGCTATCTTGCATGTGTTAGTAATTTGTATAAGAGACAAAAGGAAAGCAGATAAAAGAAAAGCTTGACCATCAGAATATACGTTCCTAAAATTGTAGAAGATGTGTTCTTGTTCTGGGTAGGGGATTGATTTATTTCAGTGGAGTAACCGTTCGATGTAGATCTGTAATTTCCTGGTAGCAATGTGCTCCGTCTAGAACTCAATTGTTACAGTTCGATTAGCGGCAGCGACACACGTGTAATGAAATCATCACGTAGCAGGATAAGCAGCAGCCAGCAGCAACAGCAGAGACTTGGGGCGGGTTGTAGGGTGCAGCAGGGTGGCAGGTGCTATACTAGGTAGAGTAGGTTGCTTCGTGCTTGTTGACTGTTGAAGGGTGGTATAGGATAGCACGTTGGCGGGGATTTTCACTTCGGATTAACGCGGGAGCACGGTGTGCCACACATTTGCAGATGTAGTTTAGTTAAACACCGAAACGGAATAATTAACGGTAGTTTGTATTTACGTTTGTATACTATATACTACATTCTATACTATATGGCATAAATATATATTCGTATGCGCATTAGATTCTCCCTAAAATCCACTAACGTTTCAAATTACTATAGTAACAAAATTTCTGTTCTGCGTGCTCCAATCTCGTTGATGTTGTTCGGAACCAACTGCTTCATGTGTGATGAAGCAGTTGGCAATGAATCACGTTGAAATTACCTAACTAACTTACCCATATATACAAAATGGAGGAACTACTAAATGGAGGAACTTTACAACAATCAACATGAAATTTTGCCATAAACTAAGACTCATATTTTACTAAAACTAAATTATTATTATTATTCACTGCATTTACGGCAAATCATTTTATAAATAATTAAAAGTTGAATTAAAAAAACATCAATTTTTCCGTAAACAAATTGGAAATTGAAATGTTATTTTATGGCCAAAATTAATGATTTATGATTCTAAAAAAAAAAAAACAATTTTATTTACTCTGTTATATTTTGAGATAAAATGTCATTATCAAATACGAACGACGAACCCATTAATTTTATTAATTGGTATAAGATATAAAGCCTGACAGGGATAGAAAAAAGAATATACAAATAAATAAAAGTCTGAAAATTTTATCAATTGTAAACTTATCAGTCTAGTAGATGCTTAACTTAAAATTAAAATTGTATGATTATTTTACAGTTACTTATATTTGTACTCAATTCAATTTGCGGTCGTCAATTTTCAGGAAAAATTCGTTTACCAGCATCAGTAAAAAAGTACGTCACGTCACACAAATGTGACGTCACAGTCAATATTCATTCCTCAGAGTGTAATACGATATTCAGGAGTCATAATGAAATTTTCGTTGCACTGCTGTAATAATCGGTGTTTTGTTACTTTTCGTTGAGCGGTTGGAAAATCTTCAGGTTTATTTCAGACACCAGCCAATGTTATAGATTTTTAAATTGACTTACAACTTAGTAGCGACGGCAGAACCATTGGCAATTCTGGGTGGTTGGACTTGGACTTCTGTGAGCGGTTGATCATTAACGTCGGGTTCGTCTTCTTGGCTTCAAGATACTTTCTTCATTCTGGGATTGATCACGGATGAACGTTCAATCAAATACTCGATTCGGATTTAACTTTGATATTTATTCAAAATACAAAAAAATGATGATTTAGGAAATTACACAATTTCATTTAGCCAATTTCAGACAATTCTCGAATAACTTCTTTCTATGTAAAGTTTGTGTCAATTTAAACTTTAATTTTATTATCTTTTAAAATGCTATCTTATTCTTATGTTTGGACCGACTATGACTTGATTAAGACTGGATACTGTTTTCTTATGCTCGCTACTTGCTAACTGCTGCTATTATTCCAGTTGCAATCCTTTTTATATGATTTCTCCTTCTGCTACTGTTTTTAAGTAGGATTATTCAAATCAATATGATTGGCTAATATGAGTAGCTACTGTAAGCTTGACCTCAATTCACACGTGTCCTCTATTTTCTAGGAACTCATATGCATTTGCAGCTGCATAAACAAATGAGCTCAAGTCGTCAAAAAAAATTTCCAAAGAATCATTCTAAATTATTTAAAATTTAATTCTATTTTATATAAGTCCATATCACCACATACCTCCCTATTCATATTAAAATTCATAATAAACATATTTAAAACCCTAAAAATAAATAAACAAACTCAAAAGTTCCTAAAATTATAAAACCTATATAAATTTTAAAAAATAAAAAAAATATAATGATTTCCTTTTACATCAAACACAATATTTTTAATAAATTGTTATGACAAACACAAATTAATTCTTCTTTTTTTAATAAAAAATTAGAAATTAAACCCTAACAAAAACATTAAACATATTAAAACTACGTTATGAACTATTTTTTTTTTATTATTTCTATAACACAAATAATAAATTAAATTGATTAACATAACTCATTAAATTCGATCAATTTATAACATATACAAAAAAAAAGTTGAAACAAAGATTCAAAATTACTACCACAGTTATTAGTTTAGTTTTTATTTTACTTTGATTTAAACACAACATTTTACACACTTGATTTTATTTTATCAAATGAAAAAGAATAATTATAAATTTTTTCTCGTGCGACACTTCAGTGTACTATTTCAGCGCATTATTTCCAATTTTTATTTTAAAATTATCGATGTTTACTCAATTATATCCCTGTTTTTGATTTTGAACTGTTTCAAACTTGATATATTACATTAAAATGTATTTTCTAAGCTACCAATTTATTTCTCATTACGATTATTTATACTGCCGAATATATAAAAAAAAATTTTTTTTTATATTTTAAATTTTTTGTTGGTGAACTTTGTATTATTTTAAAGCATTATTGGTCTTTCAAGTAAGATTTGGTTATTTTAATTGTTTATGTTTAGGGCACGGACTAGATGCAGCATTCCAATTTTGTTTACATTTGCACGCTCTTATTTTAGAGTTTCATTTTGTTAATTTATATATATATATATATGTTTCTTTAAAACCCAATCGAAGTTGTCAACACTTCCTCTTACTATCGGAGTAATAAGTTTTGACCCTCTTTTTTAAACAGTTATATTTCTAAACCTAGGAGCCAAAATTTTATATGATTTGCATGAACTATTCATAAATGTCGTGTAAAAAAATCAAACATCTTACTCTTATAGTTTTTTTTTAAAAAATTAAAATGTGCAAAAAAGTACCTAATTTAACAGCCGTAAAAAATTGCAGTGTTTCAATTCACTGTATTTTTGTTAAAAATAGCATTGTATTCACGAAACTTCAAACATATGAAAACAAAATCTTTATATTTATATTTGTTCAAAATTTTTTTTTTCTACTATGTGTATATTTTTAATAAATTAATAATAAATGCATTATTGTTATATTTCTTATTAAATTTCGGATTTCAAAATTTCTTGTGTGTAATTGAAGTACACTAGATTATCAAAATGTTTCTAAAAAAATAAATCAAAAATTCGTTTAATTAATCGAGTGATTGTAGATTTAATTTTACGGTGCGATGTGAGAAAGATAGCAACCTATAGCGCCGTACACAATAGCGCGCTTGCGGCTTGTTTATATTATTTGTGTTTGCAAAACATGCTTCAACTATTCATTTCGATTAAATCTGATTATTCTGATTAAAATAGTGAAAATGCCGAAACATTGCACCCATGAAAAAAACAATAATATCAAAGTAAAATGCACTGAAAGTAATAGTATATTTGCCGCTTCGTCTGGATAAAGGCTGCGCCTTGTAGGGGGCCATTTAATCATATGCCGTTTCTTCGCTCCGCTTCCCCGCAAATAACAAGTGCAGTTTTCCTTTTTAGTAAATGTAATTTAGTATTGTGGCCATAATTTAGAATTTTTAAAATTTCTTTTTATTGATTATTGTTCTATAAGTTTATCTGCAAAACTATTCGAAAAGTTCAAGTTGATAGCTCTATGAATAGCTGAGAAAACATAGGGTCATAATTTATTTATTTTAAAAAAAACTACTGATCAAATTGATTCAATTTTTCTTGTATATTGTACAGAAATATATACTTTATTTGTATTTAAAATCTAAAGTCATCAGATGTAATAATTTTTATAAAACTTACATTTAAATTTAATAATATCGAAAAAGGTACAAAAAATCCGTGCTTTTTTATATATATTCATACATTGCTGGAAAATTAAGAATGTGAAAATTCAAAAAAAAAATTACATACATGCACAACACAACACAATTTCAGTTTTTTTTTAAATTATCAAAATGTGGCAAACACTTTTCAAAATATGACACTTTAAAAAAGAGGGTCAAAACTTATTACTCCGATAGTAAACGTGTCTGATAATGATGTGTAATTTGCTGTTGAGAATTTTCAGTTTCAGTTTCTTCGTTTTGTGGTTCACTTGTTTCGTTGGTATTAGAATTCTCGTGTGTGTCTGAATTATTTTCTTCACTGCCATTGCGGCTTTTGTCTTCATTGTCATTATTATCGTCCGCGGTCATCATTGGTTTCATCACTTTCGGAACCTTCGGTATGTGTGTTATATGTTTCTGTTTCGGATTGTGATTCATTGTTAACTTCAGCATTTAAAGGAAATACCTCCGGAAATACTAAAGGATAATCATTTGGTTGATAATTTAGTAAGTCCATATTTACTTGAGTTTTAGGGTCAAATTTATAGACGCCACTCACACTCAACTCACATTTTATTCAATTTTTTCTCATAGTAGGTAAAAAATATAATTTTTTCAAGAAATGTAAAGTACATAGTTCTAAATCTGAATTTCTTAAACAATTTATATTTTTTTAACTACTGTGTTGATGCTAAATTATTAGTTTTAATTGCTGGAGTATATAAATACACTTTGTCTCCTAATTTGAATGTTCGATCTTTAGCTTTTTTACTATAATTTAATCCTTATTACACAGCAGTTGCTTTTAACGTTTCTTCTGCTTTTTCATGAGAAATTTGCATTCTTTTTAACATTTTGGTGGCGTAATTCTCATCAAGATCATATTTAACTGTAGGATCCTTAATAAAGCAGTGCTGTGGTAATTCCATATCCCGTCCAAACATTAAAACAAAAGGTGTTTCTTTGGTCCATTCGTGAATATGATTTCTGTAAGCCATGGTTACAAAAGGCAGCCAATCACCCCAAGAATTATTATCTTCTGTGATATAGTGTGATAGCATTGTTTTCAACGATTTATGCATTCTCTCAACTACTCCGTTACAAGCTGGCCTATAAGGGGTAGTTTTTAACTTATCAATTTCTAAGAATAGAATTGAATATGAATTTTAAAGAATTTCTTTAAATAGCTTTGAAACAAATTGCGATCCACAATCTATCAAAATTTCTCTAGGCGTTCCATATTTTGTTATTAAATTGACAACAAAAGCTTTTGCCACATTCTCAGCTTTTATATCAGGTATCGCAACACATTCTGGAAAACGCGATAAATAATCCATACAAGTTAATATGTATTTATTTCCATCTTTAGTTCGGTTTAATGGTCCTACTAAATCTAAAGAAATTCTGCCAAATACTAAATTAGGCACAGGCAATTTTTGTAAATTAGCTGGCGGAATATAATTTGTATTTCGTAAGTTGCATGAATGACATTCTAAACAGAATTTCTTTACATCAGTACTCATGTTTTTCCAATAGAAATCCTTCCGAATTAATTCTAATGTTTTTCTTTGTCCTCTATTTGCGGCGGTTGATGATCGATGATACATATTCATAATTTCCTTTTTAATACAATCAGGAGCTACAATTTTGTCTTTTCTTTCTTCGTGCATGCGTTTTTTGTATAAAATTCCTTCGTTATCCAAATAATAAATGTCTTCTTTGTTATTATTATCAACATGTCGAATAATTTCGATTAACTTTTCGTCCTTTCTTTGCATTTATTTATTTTCTGGACGAGTCCAAATAACATCCACTACGGGATATATTTCGTCATCTTCCACGTTAGCATTATAAATTGCAGCTATTTCTTCAATTAATTCAGTTTTAATTTCTTCTTTAAATTCTAATAATTCTTTAAGTAATTCTGATGATGGTTCAATTTAAGCATCCTTGTCATTTTCGGTAATCTCTCTAAGTACAGTTAAAGCATCTGCATTAGTATTCATTTTTCCGGGTCGGTAATCAATGTCAAAACTGTATTCTAATAGTACCATTGCCCAACGTGCTAATTTAGAGCTCGGAACTTTAATTGTTAACAAATATTTTAGTGGTCTGTGATCGGTTAAAAATGTAAAATGTGTACCAGTTAAATAACATCGATAATATTTAACTGCCCAAACTATTGCTAAACATTCTTTCTCTATTGTTGAATAATTTCTCTCGGCTGAATTTAAAGTACGGCTTGCGTAACTTATCGGATGTTCCAAATCGTCATATTTTTGACATAGAATTCCACTAATTGCTACATTACTAGCATCCGTAACTAATATAAATGGACGTTTAAAATCAGGATATTTTAATATAGGTGGTGAAACTAATGCTTTCTTCAAGATGTTAAATGATTCTTCATGTTTGCCCGTCCATTTGTATGGTACATCTTTTTTTGTTAAATTTACTAAGTGTCGACTAATGTCAGCAAATTTTGGTACAAAATTTCTATAAAAACCACATAATCCTAAAAACGCTCTAATTTCCTTAACTGATTTTGGCTGCGGGTATTTTCGAATTATTTCCGACTTTTCTGGGTCTGCTTCACAACCCTTCTCTGAGATAATGTGTCTTAAGTATTTTGCTTGATTTTTCATAAAATGGCATTTAGTTGGTTTAAATTTTAAATTGCTTTCACGCATTTTATCGAATACATTTTTAAGACGATTTAAATGAATATCAACATCATTTGTACTAAATACAATAATATCATCAAGATAAACTAAACATTCTGTTCCGGTTAGACCGCTAAATATTGCGGAAAATATTGTTAAATATAACGGAAAAAAATCTGCTTTTGTTATAACATTGAGATTTCTGTAATCAATCCATAATCTAAATTTTGCATTTTCACCATCATGCCTTCGTTTTTCTACTAAAATTGCCGGAAAAGACCACGGTGATTGACTTTCCCCATTGATGTCGTTATCAAGTAATTCTTGAATTTTTGCATCTAATATTGCTTTTCGCTGATACGGCACTCTGTACGGTCGCTTCGATATCGGTGGTACGTCATCTGTTATGATTCTATGTTTAACTTTAGTGGTGCAGGACAGTTTTTCATTAGGTGCTTTAAATATGTCTATGTACTTTGCAACTAATCTTTTTAGTTTCTCTACATCTTCATTCATTGGATTCTCTAAGCCCAATTGTTTTAAAATTAAATCATTATCTTGCTTCGTAATTATCGAAATACTTTGAACATTTAACATTTCTTTTTCATTTTCTATTTCTACTTCGTAAGCTTCACCTATCTTTGTCTTTTCTATTAAGACGATTTCGTCTTGAGTCATATTCATTATCCTTACAGTAATAATGTCATTATTCTTATGTAAACTTCTTCTTAATAAAATTCCATTATCAGTATTCAAATTGGGTTCAAAAATAATGTTAGTCGACTGGACATTCTTATTCTTCTTTAATTTCCCCAAGCACGTCATCTGCGTTCTTGGCAGAACAATAACATTTTCCAATGCAAAAACATTGCTATGAAAATCATTAAAAAATTGTTTAGGTGAAGAGGCGCATCTTGATATGTCCAATTCAGCAACGGTTTCCTGTTTAAGAAAATTATTTTTGATAGAAGGCTCGCGAGTACCTTCATTAATTTCTTGACTATTTTGTGTTTTACTTTTAGGTGGAATATTAGTAACAGAGCGTTTGACCCTCGCTCTTTCACTATTGCCTTCAGTCAGGGTCAATGCCTGAAAACTTTCTTCGTACTTCACTAAAATTTCTCGAAACTCTTTAATAATTTCTTTTAATTCTTCAAATTTTTTTGTTATTTTTTCATAATTTTTATCAGTACTTTTAGTAATAATTCCGTTCAGTAACGTTTGCTCTTTCTTTAATAACAAAAACTCTTTATTACGTATTCTCAAAATTCTTTTTTCCCAATTTAAATTTACTTTAAACTTTTCCAAAAAATCTATTCCTATAATAATGTTTCCTTCAAAACTTAATATATCCGTTACATAAAACTCATGTTCAACAGTATTCTTATAATTCTCTTTACTCAATGAAATAGGTAACTCAATTTTTCCATTAATGGGAATTCTTTGTCCCGTATATCAGTTAAACATACATTACTATTTTTATCTAAATCTAAATCCCCGATACTATCCGATTTAATTAGAGATACAGCTGCTCCTGAGTCAAATAATGCTATTAAATTAATATTATTTATCTGAATTTTTACTATGTTTCGGTGTGTTTTTAAACATTTAGTAGCTGCATGTATCTCCACTTGACTCTGTTTGCTTAAATTTCTGAGGTGGCAGCCAATCTCTGGGGCTCGAAATGGGCTGCATTGGCGTTTAAATGTTGCGACGGAAGTGATCTACACTGTGGTGCGATATGTCCAGGCTTATTGCATTTGAAGCAAATTATATTTTTTTTGAGTATTCATTCTTTCTGAATTTTGTTTCTGATAACAATTTCTTGATTCGTGTCCATTTTTCTTACAATTAGCACAAAACAGTATATTTCGAGAAGGATTCTTTATTAATATATTTCTACGGTCTCTAGCAAAGTGCCCTGGTTTCTTACAAGTAAAACAAGTTTTATTTTTCTTAAAACAATTTTCTATCGTGTGATTGGATTTCTTGCAATACGAGCATATCGGATTATTTTAAGCAAAATTTTGATTAATTCCAAAAACCTTATGAACTTTTAGGGAATTTATAAAAAATATTTTCGATAAATTTTAAATTGTTTCGGATATTGGGAAAATACTCATTGTTTAAGAGGATCTTTTAATCCCATTAAAAATTGTGAATACATTTGTTGTTCTAAATTTTTTTTTAATACTAAATTATTATTATCATTATCAGTGAGCACAATTGTTTTTGCTCCTGCTAACTTCAATCGAACTACAAATTTTTTAACTAATTCGTCGTGTTGTTGTCTACATTCTACAAAATTCTGAAAGGCTCTTCCGGGAACTCTAGCTTTTGAACATTGAGTAATAAATAAATTTTGAAAATATTTCCAAGTAATTTCTTGGGCTGCATTACTAGATTTTAAAAATTCTTTTGCAATTCCTCTAAATTTAAGTTTGCTAATTGCAATTTTATCTTTATCTGACCATTTTGCAATTTCAGCGGTTTCATTAATTGCTTCAAAGAATAATAAAATATCAGTTTGCTCATTAAAAATTGGGGTACAATCGAGTGAAACAGTGATTGGATTATTTATAACATTGATTATTTCATTCCTATCACAATACTGTACTTGAAATCACAGCTTTCTATATATTAGTCCGACAACAACCCGTTGCCATTTCTACGGGGCCTATTACAGCGATAACACCTCCCGTTGCTATAGTTACTTTATATAGATGATAATAATTGTAATGTACATATACCTATTTAGATATCCATGAAACAAAATATGTAAACAATATATTAGCTATTGAACAAATCTGTCATCTCAAAAATGTCGAACAGACGATTTGGAGAGATTAAATAACGTTAAATAATAACGTTAAATAGTATAGTCAATATTAATAACGTTAAATAGTATAGTCACGAAATAATCTTTAAAATACAACTCGGGAAAAGATTATTGTTATCGGTAATCTTGCATTTTAATGCACTCAAACTACGTTTCCTAAAGCAATTTTACTTGTCAAATTGGCAGACAAAAAACCTCGCGTACCGCTCGGTTTTTTGATCCTTCAATTTGACTCGTAAAATTGCTAGGCAACGTAGTTTTCGTATAAAATTCAAAATTACCGATAATAATCTTTTCCCTTGTTATATTACATATGATAATATGTTCTCCTTCATTTTCCGACATATTGGAATTATTATGTATAAAACTACTAAATCTTGAAGTAATCGTAAATGATAGAAAATCACGAATTTAAAAGTAAAATTTTAAATTATCCCACTTAAAATATCCCACTTCTGACACCAATGTAATGATCGGTGTTTTGTTATTTTTCGTTGAGCGGTTGGAAAATCTTCAGGTTTATTTCTGACACCAGCCAATGTTATAGCTTTTTAAATTGACTTACAACTTAGTAGCGACCGCAGAACCATTGGCAATTCTGGGCGGTTGGACTCGGACTTCTGTGAGCGGTTGATCATTAACGTTGTTATCGGGTTTGTCTTCTTGGCTTCAAGATACTTTCTTCATTCTGGGATTGATCACAAATGAACGTTCAATAAAATACTCGATTCGTATTTAACTTTGATATTTATTCAAAATACAAAATAATGATGATTTAGAAAATTACACAATTTCATTTAGCCAATTTTAGACAATTCTCGAATAACTTCTTTCTAGGTAAAGTTTGTGGCAATTTAAACTTTAATTTTATTATCTTTTAAAATGCTACCTGATTCTTATGTTTGGACCGACCATGACTTGATTAATACTGGATACTGTTTTCTTATACTCGCTACTTGCTAACTGCTGCTATTATTCTAGTAGCAATCCTTTTTATATGAGTAGTGATATTTGTTGTAACTGGCTCACATGACGTCATCCTATGTTAAATTCCCTATGGTGTCTGGCTCATTTTAGAGTATTCCAAATACTACATGTGGTTTCTGGCTCACCCTATGTTAAATTTCCTATGGTGACTGGCTCAAATTAGGTTGATCCAGAAACTACATGTGGTATCTGGCTCACATGACGTTTGGCTTTTTTCATAATGTAATCAACGAAAAAAAAGTACATAGCAATTATACAATAATTGATTGCGTTTACTTTTCGAATAAAATTATGAATTGCGCAAAATGAGAAAATTTATTAAGCTCATACTAATATTGTTACATTTATTAGAATTTATATGTATGTGTTCAAGCATATGAGATATTTGCACAAGTTTTTATTGTTTTGCAAAGTCAGCATATTTCTGGCTCAAGTGACTGTAGTCCAGAAAGTGTATATTGTATTTGGACCAACTATATTGCGCAATACTTAATAATTATCAATTGCGCTAATGATAAAATATATTAGGTACAAATTAAAAGCTCATATTATATTGTTACTTTTATTAGATTTTATAATGTAATGTGTTTTGGTCAAATGCGCGGAAGCGACAATGACTCATCGACAGCAACATCTTAAGCTCGACCGTTATCTCATTAACGGTACTAGGTACAAAAGAAATAACAACAGATTTGATTTTTTTTGCATGTACCAATTACACGTCTAAAAATTTAGAGATTTTGTATGAATTTAGTATGTAATTATTGAATAATCACATTTGTTAGATGTTTTTTTTTTTTCAAGATAATGTTCGCACTCCGCATTTGTTTACATACTATAATTCTAAGCTGATTCTGCACTATTAGCATGAGAGCCAGCTTATACAGAGATATTTGCATGATATTTTTGCACATAAGTTTTTTTCGCAAATTAAGCATATTTTTGGTTCAAGGATTTTATAATAGCTATTTGTGTATTAAGAGCGCAAAGTGATACTTTGTCGCGCGAGCCAGAATGTTGTCAATCTGGCGAGAGCGACAAAAACACTTTGCGCTCGAAATACACACAAGATTTTTCCTACAATCGATTTTAAATTATTTTTTTTTTGCAAAAATGTAAAATTAATATTTTGACAACAAATAAAAATGTGATTATATCATCGGTAACCAAGAAACGCTCATTTCTAAAAGCCTTAACTATTGTTTTACTGCATTGTTTTGATTTAGCGAGCGGGAAAATCAGCAAAAAGATCTAGAGCGGGAAAGTGACAACTCCTCGGAAAACGCCAACTTTTCGTTGTCAAATGGAAGCACAAAGGCTCACTTTTATATGCGATTGTAGGAAAAAATGTTTTTTAGCAAAGTGAGGTATTTTTTCAGAACAGGAATTGCTTGCTTGATTTTTTATAATTCAATTTATATTTGAACTTCATTAGCGAAAGGCGTTCGGAAGATTGTTGCTAGTGCACATTTTCAACCGCAAACAAATAATAATTAATTTGGTAAGTAAATCAATACCAATCACATCACATAAAATAAAATTTTGTTTTGTTTTATTCTCGTCTTAATATTTACTAATGCATTTATTTTTAATTTTTAGAAAAAAAAACGAAAATGAATAAGTCTGGTATTAACCACCATAATCTAATTGATTTCGATGAGGATTTAATTAGTTTTAAAGATATGATGGGAGAAAATGTTACTCCACCGCCTCAAGCAACCCCTGTAAAATGCAAGCGAGCAGCTACTGCTGGCTCATCAAGACCAGGAGCAGGAAGCGGCAAACATATTCGAATGGATGCACCACCTCCATTTACAACAACAACAATTACAACATCAATTGGTGAAGATGATTCTATCGATGAAAGTGCTACAGTTAGTGAGGCATTTGAAAATTTATTTGCCGATGTGACATCAGCCGTATCTACCCCATCTACTTCCACGCTATCCAGAAAACTTGGTGATAGGGTGGTCACCGTGACAGCCCCCGGGCCATCAAATTCTACTCATCTCATTAAAATCGAGATGTATGATATGAAGGACATTGCAGGAAAAGCAACCACCGACATATGGAGCCACAGTTTGTTGCGCTCAAGAGTATATTTAAATAAAAGTGAAAATCAACAAGTATTTAATGCCATCACCATGATTACTTTGGATTTAGCAAAAAAACTAAAAACAACTAAAGGATCGGAATCGAAATTCAACAAACAATAGAATGTAATGGTAAACAATTATTTTTCTTTTTAATAATAACAATATGCCGCATGTTAATGGTTTTTCTTAGTAATGTTAATAAATGTGTTTTTTCTCATAATCATCTAAAATTGTATTTATATTTTTTTCTCACTACCATATAGGTAAATTGACATTACATTGATAAAAAATCAAATGTAATGGAAAGTAGAACACCTAGCTACCTTAACAACGCGCCGTAACTATGTAAAAACAATATTTACCGCGGCAGGTCACTTTCCGCATTAGGTCACTTTCCGCGATAGGACACTTTCCGCGCTAGGGTGTCTAAAAATTAAAAATATACCAAACGAATGAGGAATATATTTAAAATAATTTAATTTATTTATTAAAATTAATACTAACAGAACAATTTGAACAATTTGAAAGGGTAATTGAAGGAACATTGTTTTTTTGATCAATTTTTTTCGTTTCTTGATTCTCATATTTTTAATTAAATGTGCAGGACTGACAACACCCAAATGAATGTGCAAAATTATTGTTCAAATTATACATTGCCTTAGCAACCATTCAGCATAGACGACTAGATTTTATAATATTATAAATATAAACACGAAACCAGTGTGCCGCGACTTTTTGATAGATATAAATGGAATGTCAGTTTATTAATTTAGTAGAGTTTACTAATGATTTTCAAATTGGTAGTGAGAAAAACGTAATGCGCAACACGCAGGTAAGTATCTTTTCTGTCCTCGGAAGATTGTGTACCTCGGCTCCGCCTCGGTACACAAACTTCTACCTCGGACAAAAAAGTTTACTTACCGCTACTAGTAGCGCAAATAACTATTCTACTTTAAATAAAAAATATATGTATATATACATTATATATATGGACATATGTATTTGTACTTAATAAATAATAATAATAAAAAAATGCTGAATATAGTTTTTTTTTTCACCACATCAAACATAAAAAGTTAAAACTGAATTCAATACAAAAAATAATTATTCACATTCTACTGCTCGTTGAGCGAAAAGGTCTATATTCTCTCTCATTTAATAATAATAATATTAATTAACAAGTGGGTGCATCTTTTTGTTGATCTGGTAAGTTTTATTTTACTATAAATTATTAATTAAATTTATAATCCTATATCAATGATGTATTTATTTAGCAATAATGTGGGGTTGCTATTCTATGGACAATCTAAATAAAAGTTTTGCGGGGTTGGAAAATACTTTTAACAATCAAGTTAAATACCACATGGGGTTACTGAATGTTCGAGCAATGGAATTTTGTCTAGAACAAAACAAATTGGACCCCATCATGGATGTTGAGGAGTGCGCAAAGAAGAAATCTGAGTGTTACAACGCCATCGAGGCTTGCGAGTATTATTCGGAAAACAAAATTGATATGGCGCGACTGCTTCAACTATTATCTAAATATAGACAAACAATGACGGGGCAAAATATTAATGTTAATACTTAAAATACTGTATATAAAATTGCATGCTAAATACTAAATACATTTATAAATTATACTCCATAATATTGTTTTTTTATTTATTTATTTTAACATTTTACATTACAGATTTTCTTTTTTTATGCACGAATTATGCGAACTATCAAACCCCAGCCATTTGACAAATAAGTTTTGACCACGTCTTTTTAATATCTTTTCCACGAGATATATGTCAGAATTTTTTACTTTCAATAGTTCTTGCTCGTAAAAACATCCTTCAATAGGATTGTTTTGATAATCCCTGATCTTGTATGTTTTCGGATTTGTCAGCAAGATTTTATAAATCGAAAATATTTCTGTAGACCAATTCGGTGTGTATCCTTTTTCAAACACTTGTTTGTATTTGCTAACACGTACTTGTTCACCCAATTTAAATTTTGGTTTAGCAGCTTCAACTATTTTTATGCGGTTATAAAACTTTTTGAGAACTTCCTTTTCATTATAAGCGTTTACATCAACAGTGCGCGTTTACATCTTGATAGTGCGATGTATTGAATTATTGTATTCTTCTAATAATGATGGAAGTATGTTTAACCATTTATATGATCCTTGTAAGCTGAATCTTTTCCACATTTTGTCTTTGAGAGTACGATTAAATCGTTCACATATACTAGCTTTCAAATTGCTGAAGGTTGAATAATGATTTACTTGATGTGTGGCTAAGAGATGTTTAAATTTAGAATTATAAAATTCTTTCCCATTATTTGTTTGCAAATTTTGTGGAATACGCCCGCTGGAGAATATTTTAGTTAAAGCATGAACTACATCTTTGGCTGATTTTCTTTTTAGAGGTACAGCCCATGCATACTTCGAAAAGTTATCCATTACTGTTAGCATGTAATTGTAATCTTTATTTACTTTCGCATAGGGAATCATTTCAACCAAATTAGCTTGCCATGATTCATCCAAACCTTTAATAATTACATGTCTCCTGCGATAATTTCTTCTAGCGGGGGCATGCAACTCTTTTACTATTTGTTCTTTTGCTTCACTCATCTCGATGTAATATTGAATAATGCGATAATGTTAAAATATTTTTTCTATATAAAGATTATTTTAAATCTAATTATATGTTAAAATTTGTTTTTATTGATGTTATCTGAGCATCTAAATAAGCAATATGTTTACTGGACTGTTCAGTGAGATTTTTATGTTCCAAACGGCTTCATTTTTATTGCTGATAACCAATAGCATATTCCTTATATCCATAATTTCGACATTTAGTTTAGTTATATCGTTATAGATTTTTTTATAGTTTTATTAATATCCCGAACAATATCATCAATATAAGATTTATTGGTAGCATCTTTTTCATCTTCTGGGTTAGCTAAATTTCTCAAGATTTTATTATTTATGTTAAAATGCTCATCGTGTGTTAAAAGAAAACCAACTCCAGGAAGTCCATGTGGTAGTTGTATATTCCTATGTAAGCTCTCATCATTTGTCCAATAATTACCAAACTTGTCAACACTCATGCTGAATGTTAATCGTTTTTCACGATAAATGCAACTGATAACTATCAAAAATAATTACTAATATATAATATTTGCTTCTCGTAACTCTTCTACTATTGATATTATTTCATTTTGATGATTATTATTTCCAGATGCTTGTGATGCAATTAATAATCTTAGACGGTCGACTAATTCATTCGGATCATCCCAATATACATAATCCATATAGGGAGGCGATCCGTCTATTTTCAAACTTATAGGTATTCCGGAACTAGCTCTGGAATATCCTGCACCACCCACTTGCTCTAATCTAATTGTTCGTTTTTTCGACCTTTCACTTTTATCTCCCTCAAATATTTTTGATATATATTTGCGATATTTGTTCCCCTTTGATGCGGAAATTTTACCAGAAGATAGATATTTTTGTTTGTGGCCGTTTGATTTTATCAATATCTCCTTATAATTAGCATAATCATTTTCGGTAATAACATGATCATTAGGCGACTTTTTATATAGTAACTCTAGTAAACTCTCAGAAATTGGGCAACTAAATTCATGGACAATGATTTGACCCTCTTTGAAATCTATTTGACTGTCTCCAATCATTTGCACTTTATCCACCATTCTTACCCCATAAACATGATCAAGTTTTGGACTCTCTTTTTTTATTGTAAAAAGAGTTTTATATTTGTTGATAATGTTTTCTTTTAGGCTTAGTATAAAAATGTAATGAATTTAAATTTCGCGCTCATGCAGCGTCATGCATCACCAGCGCCACCAGAAGCAAGCGCAATCGGTTGTAACTAGCATTCCTGCGTGGATGGAAGCCATTGTTCGTTCATTCTCATTACAAGCAAGTTGCAACTATTTTGTAAATGAGTTATACTTTATTTAATAAATGTATTTATTGTGAAATAAAATCATTGACCACGACTTTACATTGATCACGAAATGCAAGGCTACCAAAAACATGGTCCTTCGAGCCGGATAATTCCGAATTCAATGGTTTTGCCAAAGCAACACGTGTAGTGAAAGGTTATGGTAGAATTTGGTCGCAGTTTCGCGGCAATTCACATCGAAGTTTTGCTCCAGTCAGCATCGTAGCAAGTTAGCTACAATTGGGTCGCAGTTTTGCGGCAATTCACATCCAAGTTTTGCTCCAGTCAGCATCGTAGCAAGTTAGCTACAATTGGGTCGCAGTTTTGCGGCAATTCACATCGAAGTTTTGCTCCAGTCAGCCTCGTAGCAAGTGAGCTACAATTGGGTCGCAGTTTTGCGGCAATTCACACCGAAGTATTGCTCCAGTCAGCATCGTAGCAGGTTAGCTACAATTGAGTCGCAGTTTTGCAGCCAGCCAAGGAAGTTTCGATCAAGGTCAGGTAGAAGAGGTTTGCATTGGATATTGAAAATAATGCTAGTTTTACACCAACAATTTATTCGTGAATTAATTCATGAATTATTTTATGAATTAATTCGTGAATTTCTTCACGAAACCGTTTTGTATTACACTGTTGAATAACTTCATGAATTTATTGGAAGATTTCGTCATTTAAACAGGTGTACAAACATAATAAAACAAAATACTGATTGTTTGGTTATGTTTACATGTTAAATATGAGTGGAAAATATCTGCGATATAATAGTGATAGAAGACGTGCTCTTATTAAAAAACGGGCTATTATTATGGCAATAATAACAAGTACTGCATGTTTGATGATGAAACCGAAATCAATTGAAAGAAGGTGGTGGGTTAGACCTTGGTTGGAAAACAAAGATCAAGCAAGCTTAAAACTGGTGAAAAAAGAGTTTCAGAAAGACAAACAACAATTTAAACAATATTTACGTTTATCGGAAGATAATTTCAATTTACTTCTAAAACTGGTTGAAGCTAGAATACAGAAAACTGATACAAAATTCAGAAATGCAATCAGTGCAGAAGATAAATTAATTGTAACATTACGATTCTTGGCTACTGGCGAAACCTATAGAAGTTTAATGTACTCATTTAGAATATCGGAATCAACAATATCTTTATTTGTACCAATTGTTTGCAGAGCTATATACGATGTATTAAAGAATACATATTTAAAAGTAAGAAATATATACAAAGTAATTATAAAAATAATGTTTAAATATAATTTTTAGACTCCCAACACTTCTGCAGAATGGCTTAATATAGCCAAAGATTTTGAAAACAATTGGAATGTTCCCAATGTCATAGGAGCTCTTGATGGGAAGCATATTGTTTTTCGAGCCCCTAGAGCTGATGGTTCTACGTATTACAATTATAAAAATACACATAGCATTGTATTATTAGCATTGGTTGATGCTAATTACAACTTTATCTACGTTGATGTTGGAGTTAATGGTCGAGTATCTGACGGAGGAGTCTGGAGGCAGTCTACTTTAGCACGGGCAATAGCCGCAAATTCTTTAAATATACCAGAAGACAGAAATCTACCAGGACGAGAGAAGCTTGTACCTCATTTAATCTTAGCTGATGCCGCTTTTCCATTGAATGATCAGATTCTTAAGCATTCTGGCTAACCGTTTTAGAGTTCTTTTAACAACAATAAACTTAAAACCTGAAAAAGTCCAGGTCATAACTTTGGCATGTTGTGTTTTACACAATTTTATAAAAGCTGAAAATCCAAATTATATGAATGATGTTGATAGAAATCATGTAATCGTTTTTGGCCTTTCAAGGCAAAGTGGCAACAGATCAAGAGTATCCTCTATTTGAATTAGAGAAGAATTTAAAGAATATTTTAATAACGAAGGAAGCGTTCCTTGGCAAGATGATAAAATATAAGCAAATATTAAAATAAACGTGTTCTGATTGTATACATATTAAAGCTGCATTCAAATTATTGTCGAAATTGGGGTTGATTTGGGGTAGGGTCCATTGTAAATTCATTTCATTCATTTCCTTCCACTCCGTAATACGATTATCTTTATGTGCTTTCATTTTTCAAACTCAGGTTTAAAAGACATTTTCCAGACAAGATTGCAATATGAAAATAATTATTCTTGTCTGTTTGTCATAGTGTATAGTTTTTTTTTTTTTTGGTAAGTGCTCTCTATCTGATAATTAATGAAATTTCGTAATGCAGACAGTTTACGAGATTAACACATTCCAAAATTATAATATGCTGATCGCAATATATAACGAATGTAGATTTTTTTCAATAATTTATTAACGGCGTAAAATATTTAAAAATCTGATGAAGAAAGCCATTTCGTAATTGTTGAAATATAAAATAGACACGTGAATCAAATTTTACTAAATTACTAAATTTCTATTTAATTTTAAATTAATTTGGATTGTTTTTGATGGATTAATTTTAATAAATGTATTGTCGCCGTATTTAATTTTGAATTTTGTTATATTGAAATTTATTGTAACGGATTAATTGTTCCGAATTGTATAATAATATATTATTCAGTTTTGATTTGTAAATTTAAACACATATTCATATAAATATTCATTCTTCTTCTTCATCTTCTATAGCTTTATGGATTAGCTCCAAAAAATGCCTGCGGAGTCTTCTAGAAGTGACAGGGTTTTTGAGTTGCTTTAATTCCGCAACAATTACTCTAAAAATCGTAACATAAATGTGTTGTTAAGAAAATAATATTTCGTAAAGTGCTCACAATCCAAACGCCTCAACGGAATCCATCGAAGGCGGTTCCACTGCACCTAACATGCTCGACACTTTCTCCATCAGGTCAATCGCCTTTGCATCCCTCACGGTGTCCGCTTTGCCTCTCTTTCTTTTCGAGGTTTCGTCGGACCGATCAGATGCCCTTGTAGATTGCCTGCTAGATGATGGAGTAAACAAATCCACATCTCCATCCACATCTCTGCTGTTGAAATCCTCCACTGTTCCATCAAACACTATTTCTTCCTCTTCTTTTTCTTCTTCCGAATGATGCTGTACGAATGATGATTCTCCTTCTCTTACAGGGTTGGTGTCATCTAGAAACTTCAGCTGCTCAAAACACCATAATGTTGGGATGTAGACATCATCAGAACTGCATCCGCTTGCTCTACTCTTTTTTATTTTATTCGCTTCAGCAAAAAATTGGGTTCTTAAACTGTTTATTTTTTTCTTAATATCATCGACCATAATATTCATGTTAAAATGATCCATGAAATCCGACTGGATTTGCTGCAACGCCGCATGCCGCTTGTTGCGGTTTTTGTAGTGTTGGCTTGTGACCTCATATAAAACTGGTTGCTGTTCATACAAAGTGATTAACATGCTTGCATGATCGCGACTAAATGCAAATCCGTCCTAAAACATACGTACATTGAAATTAATTGAATAAAATTAATAACTTACTATTACACAAGATTTTTTCGATGATCTATTCATTGTCGATCAAAACTATCAATAATACACTCAATAAAACAAAAACACTCGATAACACCAAAACGATGCCGATGAAAATACAAACATACAAACAAAATACAGAGCGAGGAAAACGTGTTTGTGCTGTAGTGTAAGGTTATGATTGTATGTCAAATTTTGTTTGACATACGGTTGGCCCTACTGAAATTCACGAAAAACTTCACGAAAAATAGAATCGGTTCTATGTGCTTGAATAAATTCACGAATATATTCACGAAAAAATTTGACGTCCAAGTTGCCGCTTTACACTTGCGAAGTTGACCTTGAAGCGACTTCATGAATTAATTCACGAATAAATTGTTGGTGTAAAACTAGCATAAGTCTGTCCTCTTTGTTTATTAGTTCTTATTTGCTTAATCACTTGCACCAAAATCGTATTCGCATATTATTTTGTCATTCCATACAAAATGGCTGCCAATCGCAAACGCGGTAATTTAAAGCGAAAGCTCACTGCCTTTGAGACTACTCTCAATCTTTTAAAAGCAAAGCATACTGAGTTTCAAGAATTAGATCGAAAGGATATTCTTATGTTAAAAAAACGAACGGCTGATATATATTCGGTACTTTATATATACGGTACTTGATATATATTCGGTTGACCAGACCGTCGATGAAGTAGCCGCGATTGAGTTTGAAACCAGATATTACGAATTGATAAGCGCGGCTAATGAATTAATAGAACTTTGTGAAAAGCCTGAACCTTCAGCAGCTCCATCTAGGCCAACTTCACCTGCGATTTCGGTCACTTCAAACCCATCGTCAGCTCCTAACACTGCTTTAATAAAATTACCGACTATTAAATTACCTACATTTACGGGAAATTACGAAGACTGGCTCAATTTTAAAGATTTGTTTGTTAGTCTAATCGACGATAACTCAACGCTAAGTTCAGTTCAAAAATTGCACTATCTAAGAGCTTCACTCAGCGGCAAGGCGTCTGATGTAATTCGAAATCATAGTCTGACTAAGGAAAACTATGAAATAGCGTGGACAAGTCTTAAGGAAAGATATGATAACAAAGACAAGACAAACAACAATTTAAACAATATTTACGTTTATCGGAAGATAATTTCAATTTACTTCTAAAACTGGTTGAAGCTAGAATACAGAAAACTGATACAAAATTCAGAAATGCAATCAGTGCAGAAGATAAATTAATTGTAACATTACGATTCTTGGCTACTGGCGAAACCTATAGAAGTTTAATGTACTCATTTAGAATATCGGAATCAACAATATCTTTATTTGTACCAATTGTTTGCAGAGCTATATACGATGTATTAAAGAATACATATTTAAAAGTAAGAAATATATACAAAGTAATTATAAAAATAATGTTTAAATATAATTTTTAGACTCCCAACACTTCTGCAGAATGGCTTAATATAGCCAAAGATTTTGAAAACAATTGGAATGTTCCCAATGTCATAGGAGCTCTTGATGGGAAGCATATTGTTTTTCGAGCCCCTAGAGCTGATGGTTCTACGTATTACAATTATAAAAATACACATAGCATTGTATTATTAGCATTGGTTGATGCTAATTACAACTTTATCTACGTTGATGTTGGAGTTAATGGTCGAGTATCTGACGGAGGAGTCTGGAGGCAGTCTACTTTAGCACGGGCAATAGCCGCAAATTCTTTAAATATACCAGAAGACAGAAATCTACCAGGACGAGAGAAGCTTGTACCTCATTTAATCTTAGCTGATGCCGCTTTTCCATTGAATGATCAGATTCTTAAGCATTCTGGCTAACCGTTTTAGAGTTCTTTTAACAACAATAAACTTAAAACCTGAAAAAGTCCAGGTCATAACTTTGGCATGTTGTGTTTTACACAATTTTATAAAAGCTGAAAATCCAAATTATATGAATGATGTTGATAGAAATCATGTAATCGTTTTTGGCCTTTCAAGGCAAAGTGGCAACAGATCAAGAGTATCCTCTATTTCAATTAGAGAAGAATTTAAAGAATATTTTAATAACGAAGGAAGCGTTCCTTGGCAAGATGATAAAATATAAGCAAATATTAAAATAAACGTGTTCTGATTGTATACATATTAAAGCTGCATTCAAATTATTGTCGAAATTGGGGTTGATTTGGGGTAGGGTCCATTGTAAATTCATTTCATTCATTTCCTTCCACTCCGTAATACGATTATCTTTATGTGCTTTCATTTTTCAAACTCAGGTTTAAAAGACATTTTCCAGACAAGATTGCAATATGAAAATAATTATTCTTGTCTGTTTGTCATAGTGTATAGTTTTTTTTTTTTTTTTGGTAAGTGCTCTCTATCTGATAATTAATGAAATTTCGTAATGCAGACAGTTTACGAGATTAACACATTCCAAAATTATAATATGCTGATCGCAATATATAACGAATGTAGATTTTTTTCAATAATTTATTAACGGCGTAAAATATTTAAAAATCTGATGAAGAAAGCCATTTCGTAATTGTTGAAATATAAAATAGACACGTGAATCAAATTTTACTAAATTACTAAATTTCTATTTAATTTTAAATTAATTTGGATTGTTTTTGATGGATTAATTTTAATAAATGTATTGTCGCCGTATTTAATTTTGAATTTTGTTATATTGAAATTTATTGTAACGGATTAATTGTTCCGAATTGTATAATAATATATTATTCAGTTTTGATTTGTAAATTTAAACACATATTCATATAAATATTCATTCTTCTTCTTCATCTTCTATAGCTTTATGGATTAGCTCCAAAAAATGCCTGCGGAGTCTTCTAGAAGTGACAGGGTTTTTGAGTTGCTTTAATTCCGCAACAATTACTCTAAAAATCGTAACATAAATGTGTTGTTAAGAAAATAATATTTCGTAAAGTGCTCACAATCCAAACGCCTCAACGGAATCCATCGAAGGCGGTTCCACTGCACCTAACATGCTCGACACTTTCTCCATCAGGTCAATCGCCTTTGCATCCCTCACGGTGTCCGTTTTGCCTCTCTTTCTTTTCGAGGTTTCGTCGGACCGATCAGATGCCCTTGTAGATTGCCTGCTAGATGATGGAGTAAACAAATCCACATCTCCATCCACATCTCTGCTGTTGAAATCCTCCACTGTTCCATCAAACACTATTTCTTCCTCTTCTTTTTCTTCTTCCGAATGATGCTGTACGAATGATGATTCTCCTTCTCTTACAGGGTTGGTGTCATCTAGAAACTTCAGCTGCTCAAAACACCATAATGTTGGGATGTAGACATCATCAGAACTGCATCCGGTTGCTCTACTCTTTTTTATTTTATTCGCTTCAGCAAAAAATTGGGTTCTTAAACTGTTTATTTTTTTCTTAATATCATCGACCATAATATTCATGTTAAAATGATCCATGAAATCCGACTGGATTTGCTGCAACGCCGCATGCCGCTTGTTGCGGTTTTTGTAGTGTTGGCTTGTGACCTCATATAAAACTGGTTGCTGTTCATACAAAGTGATTAACATGCTTGCATGATCGCGACTAAATGCAAATCCGTCCTAAAACATACGTACATTGAAATTAATTGAATAAAATTAATAACTTACTATTACACAAGATTTTTTCGATGATCTATTCATTGTCGATCAAAACTATCAATAATACACTCAATAAAACAAAAACACTCGATAACACCAAAACGATGCCGATGAAAATACAAACCTACAAACAAAATACAGAGCGAGGAAAACGTGTTTGTGCTGTAGTGTAAGGTTATGATTGTATGTCAAATTTTGTTTGACATACGGTTGGCCCTACTGAAATTCACGAAAAACTTCACGAAAAATAGAATCGGTTCTATGTGCTTGAATAAATTCACGAATATATTCACGAAAAAATTTGACGTCCAAGTTGCCGCTTTACACTTGCGAAGTTGACCTTGAAGCGACTTCATGAATTAATTCACGAATAAATTGTTGGTGTAAAACTAGCATAAGTCTGTCCTCTTTGTTTATTAGTTCTTATTTGCTTGATCACTTGCACCAAAATCGTATTCGCATATTATTTTGTCATTCTATACAAAATGGCTGCCAATCGCAAACGCGGTAATTTAAAGCGAAAGCTCACTGCCTTTGAGACTACTCTCAATCTTTTAAAAGCAAAGCATACTGAGTTTCAAGAATTAGATCGAAAGGATATTCTTATGTTAAAAAAACGAACGGCTGATATATATTCGGTACTTTATATATACGGTACTTGATATATATTCGGTTGACCAGACCGTCGATGAAGTAGCCGCGATTGAGTTTGAAACCAGATATTACGAATTGATAAGCGCGGCTAATGAATTAATAGAACTTTGTGAAAAGCCTGAACCTTCAGCAGCTCCATCTAGGCCAACTTCACCTGCGATTTCGGTCACTTCAAACCCATCGTCAGCTCCTAACACTGCTTTAATAAAATTACCGACTATTAAATTACCTACATTTACGGGAAATTACGAAGACTGGCTCAATTTTAAAGATTTGTTTGTTAGTCTAATCGACGATAACTCAACGCTAAGTTCAGTTCAAAAATTGCACTATCTAAGAGCTTCACTCAGCGGCAAGGCGTCTGATGTAATTCGAAATCATAGTCTGACTAAGGAAAACTATGAAATAGCGTGGACAAGTCTTAAGGAAAGATATGATAACAATAGAATTATAATTCATAGCCAAATTAAAACTTTATTTAACATTGAACCAATGAATAGGGAGTCTGCTTCTAAAATATCAAATGTAATAGACACTGTTAAGAAAGGTTGTAGATCTTTAGATACGTTGCTCGATAGAGAGGAACAACGCGATTCGTTTTTATCATACATTGTGCTCTCAAAAATTGATCCGACAACAGCGCGAGAATTTTAAATTAAGCATTCTAGTAGTGAGAGCTTTACATTCGACAATTTAATGCAGTTTTTGGAACTGAAGATTTCCCTATTAGAAACTATAGAGCATCGCACTAATAGTAGGTCCGCAAAAGAAAGTCGATCCTTGCATGTAAACGAAATAAGATGTGCACTATGCAAAGAATCTCATTCATTGGCAACATGCAACAAATTTAAGAACATACCAGTTTCGGATAGATTTCAAAAAATTAAGAAATTAAAGCTATGTTCGAATTGTTTCGGCAAAGGCCACTTCAGTAAGGAATGTCAATCACGGTATTCTTGCAAAAATTGTAGTCATCGGCACCATACATTGCTTCATCAGAGCTGGTCTGAAACTCAAAACCAAAGTAAGCTGAAACGAGAATCAGACTCATCCGCTGCTGCAACGAACGCGGGTAATAGCCATTATGATACAAACGTTAAAGAGCAAACAACTCTCTTTTCCGCGCACGGAAATGTTCTTCTCTCAACGGCCATTGTTTATGTTTTTTATGATATGGGAAATAAGTTTAAAGCGCGTGCGCTGTTGGATTCAGGTTCTATGTCATCGTTTATCACTACCAATTTGTGCGAGAAGCTCCGTATAAGAAGGCGTCAAACGGTCGATATTAAAGTGACTGGCGTTGCTAATCGTATTACGACCATAAATTCGCGTTGCGACGTTAGTATCAAATCTGCCGTCTCGGATTATTCATTTGATGTGTCTTGTTTGGTAGTACCTACTATTGCCAGTCAAATACCGCTGTCTCCTATAGATATTTCGCAATGGCGCTTTCCTAGTGATATAAATTTAGCAGACCCTAGTTTTAACGAACCTGGCGAGATTAGCATTCTGTTAGGCTCAAGCTGTTTTTGGAAACTCATCGCTCAAGGGCAAAGAGCTCTTGGTAAAAAATACCCAATTCTGCAAAACTCTCATCTCGAATGGATTCTTGCCGGTCCTTACGTTTCATCAAACAATTGCGAAACACTATGTTCCAATCATACTGCGATAGCACCAAATGATGATCTATTTTTGTCGAAATTTTGGGATCTCGAACAAGTTCCAAAGGAAAGAATCTTCACTTCTGACGAAAGTCAATGCGAATCTCATTTTGTAAAGACTACTAGGCGCGATCAATTCGGGCGATTTATTGTTAATATTCCTTTACGAATACCTCATATTTTGTTAGGTTCATCTCGCGATACTGCTACTAAATGCCTTATTTCGTTGGAAAAAAGATTTAAGTCTAATGATTCGTTGCAAAGACACTATGTACAATTCCTAAAGGAATACGAAGAGTTAGGACACATGTCGCCTGTATCCGACCAACTAGCTGAATTGAACTATTTGCCTCATCACGGCGTGCTTAAAGAAGCAAGCAGTACTACTAAGGTGCGCGTGGTTTTTAATGGATCTGCCCCGACATCTAATGGTAGATCATTGAATTCAATTCAGCTGGTTGGCCCCACGATACAGCGCGACTTATTTAGCATTCTTATAAGCTTTCGCCAATTTGTGTATGCCATCAGCGCCGATATAGAGAAAATGTATAGGCAGGTTTTGGTTGAGCCGTCGCAACGAAAGTTGCAATGCATTTTATGGAGATACAATTCGTCCCAGCCATATCAAGCATATACGCTTGATACACTAATTTATGGTACTGCCTCCGCCAGTTTCCTGGCTATTAGATCTTTATTTCAGTTGGCTGATGAACACAGCCACAGTCATCCAAAAGCAAGCAAGGTAATTAAAAATCACTTTTACGTAGATGATCTTTTAAGTGGAGCCGATTCAGTGGCAGAAGCGCAAAATCTTTGCAAATCACTCTCTGACATACTCAATAGTGGCTGTTTTCATTTGCGAAAATGGGCGTCTAATAACATTGAAGTTCTTGATCATATTCCAAGGAACGAAATTTTGCCTAGCATTCTGGAAATTAGCAAAGTCGAGAAAATACTTGGTCTTATTTGGCACCCCAAGAACGATGCTTTTCAATTTGAGATTGCGTCGTTTACGTCTGGCATTCTTACTAAGCGTGTCCTGCTCTCGGATTTATCGCAAATATTTGATCCATTGGGATTACTCGCGCCCTGCATAATCATCGCCAAAATTCTATTACAATCTTTATGGCTTAAACGGTACAATTGGGATGATGAATTAGATTTAAGTGACACGTCAAGGTGGTTGTCCTTCCGAAAAAACTTACCTGAATTAAACAAACAAACATTTAGCCGGAGAGTAATTTGCGACAACCCCATCAACATTCAGTTGCATGCATTCTGCGATGCCTCTTCCGAGGCGTACGGATGTTGCATCTATGTGAGATCGACTGATGCACAAGACAATGTATTCTGTAAGCTATTGTGCGCTAAGACCAAAGTTGCTCCGCTCAAAGTAATCTCTATACCAAAGCTGGAACTTTGCGGTGCTTTGCTGTTGTCGCGTTTGCTGCATGTGGTAATAAAAGAGTCTGATACTCAGTTTTCCAATGTTTATTGTTGGACTGATTCTTCTATTGTTTTAGGTTGGCTTATGACGCAGCCTAGAGATTTAAAGATTTTTGTTGCAAATCGGGTGAGCGAAATTTTAGAATTGACCAAGCATGCAAAGTGGCAGCACGTTCGTAGTAAACAAAACCCCGCGGATTTGGCTTCAAGAGGCATAAATCACGGTGAACTAACTAGCGAATCTATATGGTTTAAAGGACCTGAATGGTTGTACCTCTCAGAAAGCCAATGGCCGCAGTTTGAAATTAAACCTACTAAAAACTTACCTGAACTCAAAAGTAGCACTGCGACCGCGTTCGTATCAGTTAATGCAGAATCCTTCATTTTTTCTAGGTATTCAAACTTAAATCGTTTACAACGTATTTTTGCTTTAGTACTACGCTTTGTTTTAAACTGCTCGCGAAAGGCTCCCGAACGCATGCATGGGGCTATCACTACAAGTGAGCTCAAGAATTCTCTCTTTAAATTAGTTAAACTTGCACAATCAGAATCGTATTCTGAAGAATTTAAATGATTAAAAGGCGGAAAAAATTTGGCTTCGCCTCATTTGGCTAAGTTGAATATGTTTATTGATGATTGTGGTTTGATAAGAGTGGGTGGTAGAATTAACAATTCAAATTATTCATACGATAAAAAGCACCCATTATTGTTGTCGGGGAAACACCCTTTATCTATGCTTATAAAAATCTGAGTACTTAAGGCTTCTCCACGCTGGGGTCGGTACCACTCTGTCCGTTATTGCAAATAGGTTTTGGATTGTATCAGCGCGCCGCTTAGTTAAAGGAATAGTGCACTCTTGTTTGAAGTGTTTTCGTTGCAACCCAAAGGTAACCAGTCCAATTATGGGAAATTTACCCTCTTCGCGAATACAAATATCATTACCATTTACGTTTGTAGGAATGGATTACGCTGGTCCCTTTACGTTAAAGAACGTGATAGGACGCGGTGGTAAAACATATAAGGCATATTTGTGTTTGTTTGTGTGCTTTGCAACAAAGGCTTTGCACCTGGAATTAGTAACCAGTTTAACTTCTGAAGCATTCATATTGACTTTAAGGCGCTTTGTCGGTCGCAGGGGTTTGCCTGCGCACTTATATCCGGATAATGGTACTAATTTCGTAGGTGCGGAGTCTATTTTGAAAGATTTGAGTACAATTCTCAGGGACAGTAGCTCAGTTATAACTAACCATGCCACTATGTAGTATGGGTTTTCAAATGCATTTTATTCCGGGCCACTCACCGCATTTTGGTGGGCTGTGGGAGGCCGGAGTGAAATCAGTTAAAGGTCATTTAACGCATGTTATAGGTCAATCATTATTGACGTATGAAACTTTTTATACGATTTTGGTGCAAGTAGAGTCCATCCTTAATTAACGACCATTAACGCCCCTATCTACTGATCCTAACGACTTGGAACCTCTAACTCCTGGACACTTTCTCGTCGGCAAGCCTCTGATATCAGTCGTTGATTCGGATGTAACGCACATACCCAGACCGAGATTGTCATTATATCAGCATGCTCAACAAATTACCCAACACTTCTGGAATCGCTGAAAGGACGAGTACATCAACTCATTGCAACAAAGGTCCAAATGGAAGGCTACTAGTTCACAGCTTAAGCTAGATTCCCTAGTGCTCATAAAGAAAGACAACATCCTAGTCCAGCAATGGAAGTTAGGGCAAATTGTGAAAGTGTTTCCTGGAAAGGACGGTGTAAATCGGCTGGCAGAAATTAAAACCAATCGTGGGCTTATAAAGCGATCATTTTCTAAAATATGTCCTCTACCTGTTGAGGAATAGTGTAAAGTGCGTATGATTTGTGCTCTGCAAATTTGTTTTCCATTAATGTTTGTAATTGATTATAATTGTCATATGTACTTATTTGTTTTATATTCATTCACTTGTTTGTTTTTGGGTAATATTTTTGAAACGCAGGCCTTTCAAGGCCGGGGATATGTTTAGGCTTAGTATAAAAATGTAATGAATTTAAATTTCGCGCTCATTCAGCGTCATGCATCACCAGCGCCACCAGAAGCAAGCGCAACCGGTTGTAACTAGCATTCCTGCATGGATGGAAGCCATTGTTCGTTCATTCTCATTACAAGCAAGTTGCAACTATTTTGTAAATGAGTTATACTTTATTTAATAAATGTATTTATTGTAAAATAAAATCATTGACCACGACTTTACATTGATCACGAAATGCAAGGCTACCAAAAACAGTTTTTATCGTCATTATCCTCTTTAATTGAATTGGTGTTCACATCTAATTGTTTTATTAAGTTGGTGCTTTCTGCAACTTCGAGTAGTTTATTTAATGGATTAGTAACTGACTTTCATTTATAATTCAATTCATCATCTGACACCATTTTACCCAATTTTAGTAATTTGTGTTTTCTTCGAATAGCATTACTAGTTGATACAATCTTACGCAAAATATTTCTTTCATCTTTGACTTGATCTTTGATTTCTAATAACGACATGTTCTGTTAAGTTAAATGCCACGTTCAATATATTATGTTAAGTTCGATGTTATGACGGACGTTAAGTTAATGCGTTTGAGTCAAGTTTGAAGTCAAGTCAAATAATTTTAGTTAAGTTAAATGTCAAGTTGCACGTTAAGTTAAGATGGAACACAAATTGCTCGTCATTCAAGCTGTTTAAGATCCAATGATGGAATGATGTATATAAATTTATATTTATATATTTAAAGAACTTGAACAATAGTTATTTACATATATCAACAAAACAGTCAAATCCTTGTCAATAGCGACCCATATTAATATCTCTATCTTTGTCTATAACTAAGAAGCCAAATTTGTCTTTCCAACAGAACCTACACAAGTTCTGAAAATCATTAATTTTCATGTCCATATTAACATGATCATCATATGCATGTTTTAAGTTTAAATCATCCTGTTTAAAAATTATTATTAAATTTGTATTATCTCTGATGAGATGCTTAGGGATGCGACTATATGTTTGACATAAATAAAAACTATCAACATCTTTATGTCGCCCCATACTAAAATATTCTCTTATATGGTTTTGTTTCTAACATGCAACATCGTCAAAAACAATTATAGAATTTGTCTTAGCTTCGTTTGGAGGCATTATACAGGCATTTTCCGAAAATGTAAAATATCCAATATTTTCAATCGGTTCAAAATTTTTTCTTAATAATTCATACTTAGGTTGATATAAAGATTTTGAATAAACATAGACGTTTTCAAATCGAAGACCATTTTTATGCATAAGCAATGGTAATAAAACATTTTTTTTCCGCAGTTCGAAGGACCACAAATAATACATCTTATCGTATTGGGTAATAATGTTCCATGTCTTTTTTTATAGGCGTGTTATTGTCTGCTCATAAATCGTAGTTTGTAACTTTTAGCGTATCTTGTTGCTTATTGAATCGCATCCTGAATCTAACTGAATATCAACAACACTACACAACGCAATTATAATCAATTGATTAGTGAGTGTTAATGCGTAAAGATGGGGCGTAAAAATAAAAAAATCGATAAAAAAAAAGCAATCAAAGGAAAAGGTGCATTTAATTGGGCGATTAATAATCTTTCATTTGAAATGCATGTGCCGGGATATCAGTACTGTGGTCCAGGCACCAAATTAGCAAAGCGCTTACACAATAGAGATCCTGGTATAAACCCTCTTGATGCGTCATGTAAAGAACACGATATTGCATATTCCCAAAACAAAGATGATCTTGGTAATCGACATAAAGCTGATAAAGTATTAGCTGAAAAGGATTGGGAGCGAGTTTTTGCAAAAGATGCTAAGCTTGGTGAGAAAGTGACTGCGTGGTCAGTGGCAAATGCGATGAAATTAAAATCTAAGCTTGGTATGGGGCAAAATTTTCCTCAAAAAGCAAATAAAAAGTTAAATACAAAAAAGATTAAGAAACAAACTTTGTCTTTAAACAAACTTATACGTATGACGAAAAAGGCTACTAAAGCTGTTAAAACAAATGATTCAAAAACAGCGATTAAACATGCACTGCATGCGGTTAGTGGTTTAGTAAAAAATGTTGGCGGTAAAAATAATATAAGAACTTCAAAAATTATATCCATTCCTAAGACTGGAAGATTTTTACCATTGCTTATTCCTATTTTTGCGAGGCTAAGTGCGGTTGGAGCATTAGCTGGTGGCGCCGCCGGTATTGCAAAAGCGGTTAACGATGCTAGCGCAGCAAAAAAATTATTAGAAGAAAACCAACGTCATAACAGATCTATGGAAGCAGTAAAAGTTGGTGGCCGCGGTTTATATCTGCAACCTTACAAAAAAGGATATGGTTTGCTTATTTCACCCAAAAATCCAAAAAACTAATAAGTGCACTGCCCGATAGAGCGTTAACTGATAATGAGCTTTATTGCTGTGCAAAAGAACTTGGAATAAAACATTTTCGCGGGGTGTTTATGAGAAACAAATAAAGTTACCTACCAAATAAAGTTAATAAGAACGAGTGCGGGATTTTAAATTTAGATGATAAGAATAGTCCGGGTACTCATTGGGTATGCTATAAAAAACAAGGGAGTAATGTTATGTATTTTGATAGCTTTGGAAATCTTCGTCCACCAGCGGAATTGGTTAACTATCTAGGAGGCAGTGTTTATTATAACTATAAAACTTATCAAAATTATAACACACTTGTGTGTGGTCACTTATGTTTAAAATTTCTATGTAACCTATTATATAAATAATAAATATATATAGCGTGTAGTTAAAAACCCATCATTTGATACCCAACCTGTCTATCACTGTCTGATAGCAAATCGGTGATGAGCACAGATTATTTTCCTCCGATTCAACTGTGTGAAGGCAAAAATTATGAGATAGGTTTAGTTAATTTTCAAACCTTTAATTCTATTCCAAACATAGAAAAGGATCACAACAAAATTACATAGATGATTTTGTTGTTACTTTGCCTACAGGTTCGTATGAGTTAAAAAGTCTTGCTGATTATATAGCAAATGCAGTAAAGAGCAAAGGAATCGTTTTTGAGGTGAGAGCAAACAATAGTACATTAAATTATTTGATAAAATGTAATCGATCTATAAATTTTACTCCGAAAGATTCAATTTATAAATTATTGGGGTTTAAAAATGAAGTTTTTCCACCAAATATTGAGCATGAATCCGATGAAGTAGTTAATATTCTAAAAATTAATACAGTACGCGTGGAATGTAATATTATCAGCGGTGCATATTTAAATGGTCATCAAGCACATACACTGTATGAGTTTTTTTCAATTGTACCCCCCGGTTATAAAATAGTTCAAGAACCCGCAAACGTTATATACTTGCCAATAAACACCCGCTCTATAGATAATATAACCCTTCAAATACTCGATCAAAATGATGAATTGATCAATTTTAGAGGTGAAGTCATAACGGTAAGGCTGCATATAAGAGCGTATTAAGGAAGAATGGTTATTGTTTACAATAGAAATGATAATGTTAGTTCTCTAAAATCATTTGTCAAAACATATTTTAAAGAGAAACAATGCAAACAGAGGCTCACTCGTGTTCCGCAAATCAAAGCACTCACATCTGCAAACAAAGCAAAATTGGAGAGCCTAAATCTTACAGTCAAATCGAAGATAACACCAGCTGTAAAGTAAAATTTAATTGTACGAAAGTGATTGTCAAATATTTACGTCTATTTTTTGTAAAATCAATCCGAGTTATTTTAGCAATTCGTGTTAAAAAAATCACAATGGCTAATATCTTAAATATTCGCGCTAATATAGAATATGACAATTCTATATTAAGTAATGAAAGTCATGCCCATCAACCGCATGCATTGTCTACATTTAACAACAGTGATGAAATTCGTATAACGATTCAAAATCAGGATTTATATGTTACGCCTAATAAAAGTTGTCTGCATATTTTCAGTCGATGGTTGCGAGAGGATGGTACTGCCGTGCAACACACAAAAATTATAAACAATGGGTTATGTCATTTATTTGATTATTTCATTCCTATCACAATACTGTACTTGAAATCACAGCTTTCTATATATTAGTCCGACAACAACCCGTTGCCATTTCTACGGGGCCTATTACAGCGATAACACCTCCCGTTGCTATAGTTACTTTATATAGATGATAATAATTGTAATGTACATATACCTATTTAGATATCCATGAAACAAAATATGTAAACAATATATTAGCTATTGAACAAATCTGTCATCTCAAAAATGTCGAACAGACGATTTGGAGAGATTAAATAACGTTAAATAATAACGTTAAATAGTATAGTCAATATTAATAACGTTAAATAGTATAGTCACGAAATAATCTTTAAAATACAACTCGGGAAAAGATTATTGTTATCGGTAATTTTGCATTTTAATGCACTCAAACTACGTTTCCTAAAGCAATTTTACTTGTCAAATTGGCAGACAAAAAACCTCGCGTACCGCTCGGTTTTTTGATCCTTCAATTTGACTCGTAAAATTGCTAGGCAACGTAGTTTTCGTATAAAATTCAAAATTACCGATAATAATCTTTTCCCTTGTTATATTACATATGATAAAATTCGCTACGAATTGAACGGTGTGGAAATAGACAAATGTATAAATGTTGGAGTCACATCCAAGATGAAAGGATACTTTTCTGTAAATAAAAACAAAAGTCAAATGCTCGAAAATGCTGGATGGAAAGCTACGTCTGATACTACTATAACCGATACTGAAGGGTACTTTGATGTTGTTATATCGCTTAATATGCTGTTGGGTTTTGCGGAAGATTATCTGAAAGTTATTGCTAATGTTAAACACGAACTTATACTTGTTCGTTCTAGAACAGATTTAAACGCTATTATTCAAACAAAAGCTGAACCATTTAAGTTTATTTTAAACAAAATTGAATGGAAAGTTCCATATATTACACTTGCCGATAAACAAAAGATTGATATGCTTCATTTTATCGAAAAAGACCCAACAATTAGCATGAGTTTTCGAACATGGGAGTTATATGAATATCCTATGCTTCAAACAACAGAAAAGCAGATTTGGACTATAAAAACAGCTACTCAACTAGAACAACCTTGATTTGTGATTCTAGGTTTTCAGACAGGTCGGAAAAATAATAGTGCTATGGATATCAGTAAGTTTGACCACTGCCGACTTCGTGATGTTAAGTTGTATTTGAATTCTCAATCGTATCCATATGGCAATTTGAATTTAAATTTAGAGCGCAATCAATATGCGTTACTGTATGAAATGTATGAAGAATTTCAAAGCGCTTACTATTCACATGAAAACGAACCATTGTTAAGCAAATATGATTTTATAAATATTGCTCCGCTTATTTTAATAAATTGTTCTCAGCAAAATGAGTCACTTAAGTCGGCTCCTGTTGACATTCGTTTAGAATTCGAGTCAAAACATAAGTTTCCGACAAATACAACAGCCTATTGTTTGATTTTACATGATCGAATCGTTGAGTATAAACCAATTAGCGGTACGGTACAGAAGTTAGTCTAATACCCTCGTTTGAACAATGGAGTTTATTTCAGATTTTCAAGGTTTTATGAAAAAAACAAAGTTTATTTTTAAAGAAGTAGCGTTAGTGCCGATTGATGATCCTGAAAATATAAAAGTATTTGTATTTAGTGCTCCAAATGACTGGGGGTATCTAAATTCTGAAAAGGCGTCAAAGAATTGGATTCTAAACCATCGTCATGGTATACAATGGCTAACTGTTGATATTCCCTACGAAATAATGTACATTTGTAATGTAATACATTAATAATGTACATTTGTAATGTACATTTTCTGGATACGTCAAATCGACCTCGAAAATATAGCCTTTTTCAAAATCATCCGGTAGCTGCAATAGGGATTTTGTAAATTTGTGGAATTTTTTCTCATCACACCATCTAAAATTGCCAGTAGGCAAGCATTGACACATTGCCCACCCATACAAATTTACTGCATCAAGATGGATAAGATAAGACTCGGGTTGAGAAGAATCAAAATTGTCCATATACCGATTATTAGCCGCAGCGTATCGATTGCAGCATTGAGCCATTCCACCTCGAATACCTCTCTCGATAAACAATAGCATGTCGATATCCGTCATCAATTCCAACGTAATTTTTGTGACTTTTAATAAACTATCCCAAGATAGTGCTGGTGCCGTTATATACTTTGCGGGGTCCAAATCATAAGTTTTTTTACATAAGAAACGAAATTTTTCAAACACATCCGCTAGTAAAAAAACATCTGTTTTCAAATATAAATCCACATAGTCTCCTAAATTTTGACAACCAAATTCAGTAAAAACTGTTTGCGCATGAGTATATTCGCCCTCGCTGATGTCACTCTGTGTTAAGTTGTTGAAAAAATATTTTCGTTCTATGTAGTAGCGATGTTTCCAAAAAACACTAAAAACTATTTAAATAGCTATATGGTAAAACGCCTTTTTTCTGTTTAAAAGTTTCAATTTTGACTCGCCGAGCACATTTTTAAAATACTTTTTATTATTTCATGTTCTTCTAAATTCGATGATAGTTTATCCAAAGAGCGCCATAAAATTAAACAAATCAATAAATTTTAGTTTCATTTTATTTCCAGAAATAAATTTCGTAAACGATTTATATTTTTCCTTATTTATGGCTATCACGGATATTTTTACGGGATTTTTCAAATAAACTTTCCCATTCTCGTTTATGACTGATTTTTCACGTAATTCACGAATTAAAAAATGAGCATTATAGCCCTGAAGATTGTGAAAAATAACAATAATATCGGAGGGAATTAAATAATTAAGATTGCAATTGACGTGAGCTGCGCCTCTGAACTTCCCAGTTAGGTGACAATGATCTTGAACTTTTGTTAGCAGATCTTCCTCTTCCCCCTCGAGCGCCAAATCTGCTGGTGGTGAAAATTCTTTTTCACAAATATGACAAATGTTCGCTTGATCAAACTCTGCCAATTCAGTGGCCGATAAAGGTAGCATTTGTTTTTTATTACTGTAAATACTTGCAACTTTTTCCACTAGTAAAGTTAGTTTATTTACAAACCATTCAATACAATCCTGTCCTCTATATAAATCCATTTCGCAATAGGCGTCATCAAAATTACATTTTAAATAATACGAAATACTGCATGGTGTATGGTTTTGGTAGGCATTCATAAAACTCTGTGCATTATCAGGTTCACATGTTTGAATGGGTAGAAGCAGACATTCTAGATCGGCATATATAACGAATGGATGCATTTCTTTACAGTTATAATTTTGAATTTGAATACATTTATTCGATTGGTTGGGCATAACACATTTTACTGCTGCGGAATTTGAGCAATCAATTATATGCTGTGTATACTTTTTCTCAGCGTAAAAATAACATAGGCATCTGTCACATAACCAGCGAGAGCTGCGATGTTTAGCGGTCATTTGATTACTCACTAATCTCGCTAAATTTTTAATCCAGCAAAAATGATAGTTAGGTACACATTCTTCTTTTTCTTCTTCTTCTTTATCATCATTTTTTGGAATTTCGCCCATTAATAAATTTATATGAACATCTTTATGATTTTTAGATATGCATACTGGTAATATCTCATATTTAACATTTTCGGACTTTGGGTCTTTTGTTGAATTTGTTTCGGAGGTGTATTTATTCAAAATAAGCCATTCACTCTTTGTTTTTAGTGCATATACATTAATCGATAGATTATTTTGCACTTCAAATTTGGGAATTTTATCCAATTGCATAGGAAACGTAACTCCATCTAAATTTAAAATGTCGTTATAGTCAGGATATGAGGAAACTCTATTCTCGTTCTTTTTGACAGGCCGAAGGGCCGAAATTATCGCCCAAGCAAAACAACAATCAGCCGCGAATTGCACATTTATAACCGCCTTTCGAACTTGAACATACTTGAGCAAAATAAAATATTTTGCGCCTACGGTAAAAGGGACATATTTGTTGATGTTTAAATTAACTTGTAGAATTCTGCGTAGAACCCATCCGCTATCCCGCTCTTGATGTTCCTGTAGTCTCGTTAAAAAAATTTCGCACGCTTCATTATACCACTCGACTATATTTGAAGTTTGGTAAATAATTTTATATGTAGAATTCAGATAAATGTTTTGAACCTCTTCGGTTCTAGGGAGAATCATCTCACAAATTAAAGTTAGTTGTGATTTAATAGGAGCAATTAATCTCATATCATTAACTTTTGAGCTGATTAAATTTAGTGTTAATTGAAGAAAAAGTTTTGGGTCTAAAATTTTATTAGCATTTATTATTTCGTTTGTTAGAATACGTCTTTTAAACGCTGACTCAACCGCAACTAAAACTAATACTTGTTCATGCATGTTTACATTATTCAATATTTCTTCTACAATCGGTGTCTCATGAATGTTATTTAGAACATGATTTATGTAATCCGCATAATATTTATTACTTTCATTATTTACTTTTTGACGTTTGGGGTGTGGCTCGCTTGCTTCTAATTGCTGGGTATCACTCGTTGGGCTGGGGATGGCTGCAACATTGGATTGACTCCCCAATATAAAACGTTTAGCATTTCGTTTTTCTGATGGTTCTGGTGTATCTTGCATCAAACCATGTTTTTTCATCATGGCTTGCATAAATGAGTGATAAAATTTATCCATGCCTCCTAAAATAATAATAACAATAAAAAGACTTTAGTATTGGATGGAATATAATACAACAATATAATTTACCTTGTTGATACTTTTTTCCTGCTTTGCCCTGCTTTTTTTTGCTATTGGTTTTGAATAGGTATAAAGTTGAAAATACTCGGTAAAAAACAATATTAATGTGTTAGCTTAAAACGATCGTCAAAATAGATAAATTAAAATATGTACATACCTTGCAATAATTAATTAGGTAAGGGCAAAAATAGATGGTCCACAATTGTTCAGTGCACAAACAAAATAAAACTTATTAAACAACGCGTAAAACTACTGTAATATAGCAAACAATTCGCATAAATAAAACTTTCGATATAATTTAAAAACGTATATGTGTATACAAAACTTATGTGCAAAAATATCATGCAAATATCTCTGTATAAGCTGGCTCTCACGGTAATAGTGCAGAATTAGCTTAGAATTATAGTATGTAAGCAAATGCGGAGTGCGAACCTTATTTTGAAAAAAAAAACATCTAACAAATGTAATTGATTATTCAATAATTTTATACTAAAATCATACAAAATCTATAAATTTTTGGACGTGTAATTGGTACATGCAAAAAAAATCAAATCTGTTGTTATTTCTTTTGTAGCTAGTACCGTTAATGAGATAACGCTCGAGCTTAAGATGTTGCTTTCGATGAGTCATTGTCGCTTCCGCGCATTTGACCAAATCACATTACATTATAAAATCTAATAAAAGTAACAATATTAATATGAGCTTTTAATTTGTACCCAATATATTTTATTATTAGCGCAATTGATAATTATTAAGTATTGCGCAATATAGTTGGTCCAAATACAATATACACTTTCTGGACTACAGTCACTTGAGCCAAAAATATGCTGAATTTGCAAAACAATAAATGTACTTTTTTTTTCGTTGATTACATTATGAAAAAAGCCAAACGTCATGTGAGCCAGATACCACATGTAGTTTCTGGATAAACCTAATTTGAGCCAGTCACCATAGAAAATTGATCATAGGGTGAGCCAGAAACCACATGTAGTTTTTGGAATACTCTAAAGTGAGCCAGACACCATAGGGAATTTAAAGAATCATTCTAAATTATTTAAAATTTAATTCTAATTTTATATAAGTCCATAACACCACACAGCCTCTAAATTCGAAATTTAACAGTGATTAGATTCACACAGATTCCCATTTTTTGAATTTTACAATAAATGTTCAAATCAACTTCTTTATCCTCCTGCAAACAGAAACTGAAAGTGTCGAGTGGCTGAATCCACTCACTATAAGTACGGTCAACATTTCGTATGGATGATTGTTAATGTCTAATACAAAGGTGACAAAGTTATTCACGGTAAAAAAGAGACTAGGTTTTTAAGTAGGATTCACTTGACCTGAACGGTAATGCGGGAACTTTAAACTGCATTGAGTTTTATGTTTCTTATTTGGTATTTTGAATCCAAATAATAATAACTAATAATAATAATCTTTTCAGGTTTTACGTCAGTTTTTTTTTCGAGCTTTTAAACAACTTCTATCCAAAATTTGAGGGTTGCGCCTTCTAACAGTAAGTGTATCTTTCTAACATTGACCCATTGGGACAAAAATATATTTTTCATCAAGAGATACTTAGTATTTTATTACTTTTGCAAAGATTAAACATATTCATAAATCATCAGGTTTTATCTAAATTGGCATAGTTATTTTGTAAAGATGGAATCATATGCTCTATCAATTCAGAAACATGTTCCTGCATTCTGTATCATCGTCTCAATGGATAAATCAATATTATAACAGACTTACATATCAGTATTTTTTTCACGTGAGGCTACATCATTCTTATGCCATTTCATAATATTTTATTATATTTATACTCAAATCTATTTTATTATTTTATCTTAATGCCTCTTCGTAATATCTCTATTCTTAATAAAACAATATATTATGTGTTATAACAATATGTATTTATACAGAGAGCTATATAGTTTGTTCGTTCACACAAGCTCAAAGCAGAATAAAAAAACAAAAACCCTACTATACAGTTGGTACCATAGAGGGAGATCTATTAGTCCTGCCACACACTTTGACATATGACACGATTTAAATTTAATTGGCCCTTTTATCCATAAAGCTATTTTGAAAATTTAATATACAAAATAATAAGCAATTTTAATTTTTATTGATATTATAGTGAAATATTGAAATTGAGGCCGCGCTAAAACTTTTGTGCAAACAGCATTAAAAAAGCATCCATAACATGGCGCGTATATTTTATGGCCTATTTTGCAACGTATTTTATAATAATACAGGGTGAGATACAAATATTGACGAATTTCATAAGAGGATTTTAAGGAAAAGGCTTAAGCAGCTTCCGAAAATATATATTGTATGGATTAATGTAATCTCAATCTATTCTTGTATAAATTCTTCAGGAGTATGAGAAAAATATATCAATATTCATAAATTTAGAGGATTTTTAACCCCATGTTTTACGAAATCTAAATTAAAAGAAAAATCCCATTTGCCAATAATCTGAACAATTGGATGGAGCTTTTAATAAAATATTTTAATTATCATATATTTGGGAGATTTACTAAAGCACCCTGTATGAATAAATTCTGCAAAGAAAAATAATTCACCACTTGTTTATTGATAACCAATAATTTTATACAAGGTTACGTAAATTCAATCACTTGTATAATAAATTGATGGATTATCGTGTTTAAATTAATACATAAATTGACACTGAAAATTAAATTATGAAAATTAAATTGATTTGAAATACGGTTTCAAATACAAAAGTAATTGTTCTATATTTTAATAACAAGCATTTAGCAAAGCAAGTGTTTAGAAAAATGCAATCAGATCCAGGAACTAAATCGACAATTTTAAAAGTTCCTGTTGACACGCGCTGGGGTACCTATGCTACTTGTTTAACATCGGTTTACAAAAATAAAGAAGTTCAAAAAAAGCCATTCAAGATGGCTGTTAAGTTGTGTTGCTTTTCATGTTCTGATCCGTTAAACGAGAAAAATAAGGGTTTAGTTTGTGCATTTTGTGACAATGTGTATCATGCTATATGCGAGAGCATCGGTGATCTTAAGGGTTACAACAAGAAGGACAATTGGAAGAGCGGTAAGTGCATTTCGTCTAGTGTTACTACGCGCTCTACTGCACCAAAGCAAATTGTGTCTGATTTCGTTGTTAATTGGGGTGCCAGCAAATCTCTGATTAAACATACTAGTAAGACCCCTAAGCCTGAAGAAGATGATTACAGCACAGACGATTTAATGGCCATTATCAAAATTCTAATTAAAAAACAAGATTCAATGCAGAGCAAGATCGATACTTTAATCGATGCGGTCAAAAGTCCTAAAAAAGATAAACACCAAGAGAATTTGTCGAAAGAGAACTTATTAAACATTCCTATTGATAAAAACAGCAAAATTACCAATCGCTTAAAATCCAAGATAGCACGCTCTCATTCAGTTCCTGATAATAATAATGCTAGCGTTGCCAGCCAGTCCGTCAATCAAGCACCCTTGCTTGATGTCTCCTACGCCCAGGCCGCTCTTAAAACTTCCTCTGAGAACTTCCAGGTTGTCCAAAAGAAACGCGCTCAGAAGCCCAAACCTATTATCACGAGAGGTACTGCTTCCACTGGTCTTAATGATACATTCAAAGCCATTCCTTCAAAGATGTGGCTGTATATTGGAAAAATATCCAGCTCAGTTACAGTAGATGTTGTTGAGAAGTACATTCGAGATAAATCGGCTACTGCCATCAAAACCGATCTAATTATTGAAGCTCTGCCCGTTAAAGGCACTGCCAAATCGTTTAAGTTAGGCATTTTCCACGATAAATATGAACAGCTAAAGGAAGCTGACTTCTGGCCAAATAGAGTTATTGTTTGAAGATTCAACATCAAGCGTCCTGATAACTTAAAGCCAAATTTTCTAGAAAGCTCCCCATCAAACATAATAATTTAGTACAAAATTCTTCGGGATTGGAAGTGTACTACCAGAATGTTCGCGGTTTAAGGACTAAACTAAAAAGTCTTTGTCAGTCTGTTTCATTATGCAACTATCACTTGATTATTCTTACCGAAACCTGGCTTACACCTGACTTTAGCAATTCAGAACCTGGAATTGCAAACTACTTCGTCATTAGAAAAGATCGTGACTCATCTTCTACTGGTAAAACTCGTGGCGGTGGTGTCCTCTTCATGGTGCGCTACGACTTAGTTTATTGTAATGTAGATTCGATTACTTCGTGTTTTCTAATGGAAGAACATTGGATCATCATCAAGCATAATACCAAATCTTATTTATTCTGTGTAGTCTACATTCCTTTTAAATAAAATAAATAAATTCCACCAGCGCCTTCAGAACTTGTTTATTCATCTCATAGTGATTCTGTCTATGAAATTATGGAAAGATATTCTCAATGTAGTACTTACATATTTAGTGATTTTAACTTACCAAATATTATCTGGAACAACGATGAATTAGGTATTGCACCAACAAATTACACTTCGCACGTCTCTTCACTTATTGAAACATTTTCGTTATTAAATTTTTTTCAAATAAACACGACAGTAAATCTCAATAACGTTACACTTGATCTTTTATTTACTAACAGCTGTGATACTACTATTAAGCTTTCTGCTGATTATCTGATCGTTTGTGACGTACACCACCCACCGCTATTAGCAACAATAGTTATTGAGCCTGAACCATACTATCTAAAAACTAGTGAATGTTTTTACGATTTTAAAAAAGCAAACTTTGATTGTATAAATTTTAATATGTTGCATTTTAATTGGGACGATTTATTTCAGAATAGAGACATTGAAATTTGTACAACTCTCTTTTATCAAGTAATTTTCAAATTTATTGACATTGCAGTTCCTAAGATCTCAATTTACAATAATAATAGGTACCCTATATGGTTCAATAACTTTAAAATTGAACATTCGTCTTAAACGTGCTGCTCATAAAACGAATAAATCTTCTGGTCTTGTTGATGACTATATAAAATTTCAAAAGTATCGTTCTGTATGTAAATCCCTTGCAATACAGTCTCATAACGAATATATCAAAAACATTGAGCATTCTATTAATACAGACACTAAGCACTTTTGGAGATACATTAATCATCTGAAAAAAGATAATGAAATTCCTTCATCTATGTCGTTTGACGATGCCACTGCTACCGATGGCCAGTCGATTGCTAATGTACTTGGTACATTCTTTGAGTCAGTCTATGAAAATCCAACTCCGTACTCTAGTACTGATCTTATTGATGTTTGTAGTAGCAATCTAACCAGTTTAAACGTTTCTATTACTGACGCATTGAACAAACTTAATAGTCTAAATATTCACAAAGGTAGTGGGCCTGATAGTATACCAACTTTGCTACTTAGTAAATGATCACTAGCTTTTTCTCGCCCTCTTTGGCTGTTATTCAACTTATCATTAAGTTCTGGAATGCTACCGACCGAATGGAAAAAGTCCTTTGTTACCCCAGTTTACAAATCAGGAGTCAAAACCAACGTGAGAAATTATAGGCCCATATCTATCATATCTGCCATTCCTAAACTTTTGGAATCTCTTGTAACTTCCACTCTATCAAATGCCTTTGCTAACGTTGTTTGCAGTACTCAGCACGGATTTTCCAAAGGACGATCGACAGTAACCAACTTACTGATTTACGAAAACTATATATCGAAAGCGTTATCTAAAGGAGATCGTGTTGATTCTGTGTATACGGACTTTTTGAAAGCATTCTATAAAGTTTCTCACAACATTTTGTTAAGTAAGCTTGATTCGATTGGAGTAAAAGCTGTTTTATTCAGGTGGTTAAAATCGTATTTGGTGAATCGAAGGCAAGTTGTTCGCATAAAAAAATTTCTCTTAAACGAAATAATTGTTACTTCTGGTGTTCCTCAAGGATCCCATCTCGGTCCTGTATTGTTCAATTTGTTTATAAATGATATTAATTGCGTAATCGAGCACAGTAACATGTTGCTCTTTGCTGATAACATTAAGATATTCTTATCCACTTCCTCTCTTGATGTAAATTAGTTGCTTCAAAAAGACCTAGACAATGTTCACGAATGGTGTTGCACTAACATGATGACTCTAAATGTAGACAAATGTATGCATATAAGTTTTTTTAGAGGGAGGTCAAGAGTGTCTTCTGCGTCTTATACAATTAATAATCACAAATTGAACACAAAAGATACTATTCGTGACTTGGGAGTAATTTTTGAGAGCACCTTGTCTTTCACTAGACACATCGATGCCATCTGTTCAAGATTTTTAAAACTTATAGGATTCATTAAAAGACACACACGTGATTTTTCAAATATAGACACAATTAAAAGCCTTTACATTTCATTAGTTAGGTCCATTCTTGAGTACGCATCTAATGTCTGGTCGCCATTATGAGGTTCACATAGACAAGATTGAAAAAATTCAGCGCAGATTTCTTCGCTATTTTGCATATAAAGGTTGTATTGGATCTGATAACTGTGACAATATTGCTAAATTAGCAGGATTGTCAACATTAGTTGATCGTAGAAATCGATCGGATTTAATTTTTATGTTCAAGGTAGTTAATAACTACATTGATTCCTCTGAACTTTTAGATCTTGCCAATTTCTACGTTTCTCCAAGATCTTTAAGAACTTCTGCCTTTTATACTTTTTTTATTGAACCATGTAGAACCAACTTTCAAGCTAGTAATGCCTTGAGTAAGATTGCTGTAAATGCCAATACTACTAGAATCGACTTGTTTCATTGTACACTTCAGTCTCTTAAGCGCTTATTATAAAACCATTTTTCTCATTCTCATTTTTGAGCGTTGTTTTATAAATGTATTTATATTGATATTCTATCTTCAATTTGATTGTTTATCAACTTAGATTTTATTATGTTTGTAGGGATCTGTATTGCTTTGTTTTTGTCGCCGCTCTTTGCCGTAAGGGGTCGCTGTTTTCGGGCCATTTTGTGGTGAGAGAACACACTTACGAGCGGTCTGTCTTCTTGTAAACAATAAAAAATCACAACAACTTTGAATGATTATTTAAGTCCTAAATACATCAACTATACAGTCCACAAATATCGGAACATTTGGTCCTTCGAGCCGGATACAAACAGTGTTGGTTGTGTAAAGAAGTAAGTGAAAATTGCATCATTTTTGCACTCATTGGAAAAACGGGCGGACGCCATTTTCCCCTTTCAACGTCGGTTGGCACGATCTCACGTGCCCAACATCTTCATCTGGAACAACAGTCCTGGAGCAAGAGCGTCCAAAATTGCATCAGCATTGCATTTTGGAGCGTGAAATTGAAGTCGGTGGTGAATTCAAGTATCCACATTCCTCAAGGTCCAAGTACCAATCCATTCGCCCAGCAACAGCAGGGTCGTGCGAAGCCAACAGGTTCAATCAAGGTCAATATTTTCTTTTCCTTAAACATAAATCCTAGTAGTTTCAATTTGTTGCAAGTAGGTTTCATTTAACGCGGTTTATTGTGCAATTAATAAATAATAGTTTGACATTGCACTTCCGATGAAAACTCTTATCACAAAGCGGGGTACCATAAAAACAAAGCTGACGATTTTTAAGAATTTTGTGGATGCCTTTCAGGCTGCATTGATTTCGGAGGCGCCACCTACGGAAGAAAATTATATTGCATTGGATGATCGCATAAATAGAGCAAACGAATTGCTACCTGAGTACAAAACATGCCAATCCGATATCGATATTGCAGTCGAGGAAGAGGGCGCGGACTCTAAAGTTCAATATAGGGAGCAGTTTGAGGATACTCATTACGATTGTTTGTCTAGAGCCAAAAAGTTTTTACAGAACAATCCGTTTTGCGTCGAAATCGAGTCAAGCGTTCATGGATCCGCTTCTGAGGCAAGTGTTCACTCAGTTTCCGCGTCTAATCAACAACTAGATCGCGATCGCGTTAGATTACCTAGATTAAACATTCAACCTTTCGACGGGTCATTTGATAAATGGTTAGAATTTTACGATTTATTCACTACTTCGGTTCATAGCAAATCATATTTAACTAACATTGAAAAGTTTTCGTATTTAAGAGGTTACTTAAAGGGAGAAGCGGCACTTCTCATTCAAGGTTTTGAAACCACCGCGGCCAATTATGAAGAAGCTTGGTCGCAATTGCAAAGGCGTTATCAAGACACAAAATCTTTAATTCACAACCACATTAAAGGAATCGTGGAATTGCCGAAAATGAATCACGAATCAGCTGATTTGTTAAGACAATTAACGGACTCGGCTCAAAGCCATATTCGCGCGTTGCAATGCTTGAAAGAACCAGTTGACACTTGGGGAAGTTTGATTATTTATTTGATAACTGACAAGTTTGACGAGAATACTTTTAAGGAATGGGAGTTAGAAACAGTTAAAGAGAAAGATATGCCGACAATAGCTCAATTGTTTAATTTTTTGGAACGACGACATCAGTTCTTAAAGAAAATTTGCAAATCAACAAGTAAAGATTCAAATTCTCAAGTTTTACTCGCTAATAAATCGCAAAGTAAAGGTAAACCAAGCACACAATCGCATCGTTCTTCGTATTTAGGCACTAATAAAATCACCTGCCCATTTTGCCAGCAGGCGCACCAAACGTTTTCTTGTAGAACCTTTTTAAACTTATCGGTAAGCGATCGAATAGTTGAGGCTAAAAAACATAGGTTATGTTTGAATTGTCTTAGTTCTGGGCACATCAGTAACGCGTGTAATTACGGAAGTTGCACAAAATGCTCTAAAAAGCATAATACCCTCTTGCATTTAAATTTTAATCCTAGAGCAACTAACATACAGACTGTTTCGCAGAATGCAAACCCAAATTCTCAAGTGACTCGCGACAATGTAGCAACTACAACACCATCCGTAACATATTCAGCTCAAGACGGTTTCGTTTCGCAAGGCGCAATAGCTACGGTTTTGATCAATATACTAGATAGGAATGGAGCGCAGTGCACGAATGTACTGCTTGTCTAGATTCCGCTTCTCAAGGCAATTATATGACTTGGGAGCTTTGTAAACGTTTAAAATTGCATGCAACAAAGATAAGTCTGCTTATTGTAGGCATTGGTAAAGTAGTAACCGAGTCAAAGGGAATGGTGAGCGCCACAATTCTATCTAGGGTTACTGATTATTCGGAGCATCTCTCGTTCGCGTTATTGGAACAGGTCTCAGAAATCATGCCATTTTCTCCGATTGATTTGCGTTTCTTAAAAATACCACCTGGACTGCAGTTAGCAGATCCCACTTTCAATACCCCTAAAAGAATTGATATTTCTATTGGCGTGGGTGTCTTTTGGCACTTGCTATGCTCAAGTGAGGTAACTCATTCTTTCATACACAACACAAAGTTAGGTTATGTCGTTTCAGGTAATATTCCATACGTACCTGCGAATTTACAGCCGAGAGTTTCAAATTTATCTATGATAGATCTCTCAAGGAAATACAGCAATTCTGGGAAGTCGAAAACTGTCCTAAGGTAAGAATTCCAACCGCGGAAGAGCAAATTTGCGAAAATCATTTTGTTGACACCCACAAAAGAGACTCACACGGACGGTTTACAGTTTCAATTCCGCTTCGCGAAGCCGTTAGCTCCTTAGGTGATTCGCGGAAATTGGCCGAAAAACGGTTATTATCTATGGAAAAAGGTTTCGTTTCAAATCATTCATTTAAAGCTGCTTATGTAGAATTTATGCGAGAATATGATAGATTAGGTCACATGAAACAGGTGACGGTAAAACCGGACAACAATCAATCCTGTTATTATCTTCCGCACCACGGAGTCATTAAAAATGAAAGCCTTTCTACAAAAATTCGAGTGGTTTTTGACGGTTCTGCGGCGTCTTCTTCTAGTGTTTCGTTTAATGATTTACAATTCGTCGGTCCAACTATACAGTCGGACTTATTTTCTATTTTGATTAGATTCCGTCAATACAAGTACGTCATATCTAGCGACATCGAAAAAATGTACCGACAGGTACTTGTCGAGCCCAGTCAACGACCTTTGCAACAAATATTATGGCGAGAAAACCCTTCGGATCCGATACAGACATTTCAGTTCAAACCAATACTTATGGAACCACCTCTGCATCCTTTTTGTCCATTCGTTGTCTTTTTCAACTAGCCAAGGAATGCGAAACATCCTTTCCCGATGTTGCAAAGGTAATACGCAATTGTCTGTATGTCGATGATGTTTTGTGCAGTGTCGATTCTTTGGAAAAGGCAATTGACATTTGCAAAGGGTTAATGAAAGTTATGAACGCAGCTTGTTTTCCATTACGAAAGTGGATTTCAAACGAAATTCAAGTGTTTGGAGAGCATTCATCAAGATTCTTCAGATTCAAACGACATTTTAAAATTTGTATCGAACGAGCAGGTTAAGACTCTTGGTTTGTCCTGGTCATCTCGGTCTGATCAATTATTGTATCAGGTGAATACGAGCAAAACGCGAGAAGCTACAAAACGAAATGTGTCATCGGTAATAGCGCAGATTTTTGATCCGCTCGGGTTACTTAGTCCTTGCGTAATTAAGGCAAAGATTTTATTGCAAAGGATTTGGTCCGCAAAATTGGATTGAGATGAACCTTTATCAGGTCCAGTCCTGTCTGAATGGCAAATTTTTTATAAGGAATTGCCTCATCTTAATGACGTTAAAATTTCTCGTTTGATTGCATGTGAACACCCAGTAACAGTCGAACTACACGGTTTTTCTGATGCGAGCATATTAGCCTATGGCGCTTCAATCTATTTACGCACAATTGATTCTAAATCAAATATATTTGTCAATCTTATATGCGCCAAGTCAAGGGTGACCCCTTTAAAACAAGTTTCGATTCCTAGGTTGGAACTTTTAGGCGCTCAGATATTAGCAACTTTAATGAAACAGGTTGAGAATTCATTAGATTTACTTATCAACAGCATGTATTATTGGACAGATTCAACCATTGTACTGGGTTGGTTAAAGCGACAACCAAATACTCTAGATACCTTTTTTGGGAATCGAATTTCGGAAATTCAAAGTATCTCCGAAGTTTCGCGGTGGCGTCATGTGCCTTTGGAAGAAAATCCTTCAGACATATTATCGCGAGGACTTTTGCCAAGCAATTTGCCAAACTGTTCCCTATGGTGGGGAGGTCCCAGTTTTTTGAACAAAGTAGAATCTAAATGGCCAAAGTCAATTGAATTAAGTAATGAACTATCCAAAGGCAAAGACCAATCTACGCATGTAGTTCAGTCTTTAGTTGCGCAGACACCAATTTCACGCGATTTCAATGTATGTAACTATTCCCATTTGAGCAAACTTGAAAGAATTATAGCATGGTGTTTTCGTTTTGCAAAAAATTGTCAAAGATCAAAGGCAGATCGCGTTTACGATGCTTTATGCTATAATGAAATTAAACAAGCACATATTGCCTTATTGACAATTGTACAAAGTCAGTGTTTTCCAGAAGAAGTTGCGGCTCTTTCTAAAGGCCAAGCGGTAAATAGTCGAAGCAATTTAATGAACCTAAATCCATTGATTCATTCCGACGGTCTTTTGCGAGTTGGTGGTCGACTGATGCATAGCGATCTTTCCTTTGCTAAAAAACACCCTGTAATTTTACCGGCAAAACACCACATTACTGAGTTAATTTTTAAAAGAGAACATCGGAATCTTCTTCACACCGGTCCACAATCGTTGTTTCATGCGATTCGTCAAAATTACTGGCCAATATCCGGTCGTAAATTAGCAAAAAAAACGGTTCGCGATTGTATAACATGTTTTAGAAATAAACCAAGATGTTTGCAGCCCTTGATGGGACATTTGCCTCGGGAGCGAGTCATGCCGTCTCCAGCTTTTCGTATCACTGGCGTTGATTACGCCGGCCCATTCATGATAAAGGCCGAAACTGGTCGTGGTCAGGTTAAGACAAAGTGCTACCTGTGTTTATTTATTTGTTTAAGCACTAAAGCCGTGCACTTGGAGCTCGTGTCTGCTCTTTCGACTCAAGCGTTTATACAGGCCTTACGCCGTTTTGTATCGAGGCGAGGAATGCCAAATCAGATGATGTCAGCTAACGGGACAAATTTTGTGGGAGCGCACTCCGAACTTAACGAGCTTGGTAAATTTCTTCAGGATAATCGTGACAGCTTGCAAGATCATTTAACTAATCACAATTTTAACTGGAAATTTATTCCAGCTTACTCTCCCCATTTTGGTGGCGTATGGGAGGCTGGAGTAAAATCGGAACATCGGAATCTTCTTCACACCGGTCCACAATCGTTGTTTCATGCGATTCGTCAAAATTACTGGCCAATATCCGGTCGTAAATTAGCAAAAAAAAACGGTTCGCGATTGTATAACATGTTTTAGAAATAAACCAAGATGTTTGCAGCCCTTGATGGGACATTTGCCTCGGGAGCGAGTCATGCCGTCTCCAGCTTTTCGTATCACCGGCGTTGATTACGCCGGCCCATTCATGATAAAGGCCGGAACTGGTCGTGGTCAGGTTAAGACAAAGTGCTACCTGTGTTTATTTATTTGTTTAAGCACTAAAGCCGTGCACTTGGAGCTCGTGTCTGCTCTTTCGACTCAAGCGTTTATACAGGCCTTACGCCGTTTTGTATCGAGGCGAGGAATGCCAAATCAGATGATGTCAGATAACGGGACAAATTTTGTGGGAGCGCACTCCGAACTTAACGAGCTTGGTAAATTTCTTCAGGATAATCGTGAGAGCTTGCAAGATCATTTAACTAATCACAATTTTAACTGGAAATTTATTCCAGCTTACTCTCCCCATTTTGGTGGCGTATGGGAGGCTGGAGTAAAATCCACTAAATACCACATTCGTAGAGTTATGTCAAATTGTTGCTTAACCTTTGAAAATTTTGCTACTTTACTTGCACAAATTGAGGCCATCTTAAATTCGAGGCCACTAACTCCTTTATCCTTACATCCTACCGACCTGGAACCATTGACTCCAGGCCATTTTTTGATTGGACAACCGTTGCATTCAGTACCTGATCCGTCTTTAGATCACATACCCGAAAATCGTTTGGATCAATATCAACAACTTCAGGCCTTGCAGCAACAGTTTTGGAAGAGATGGTCCAAAGAATATCTACCTGATCTTCAATCCCGCATGAAGTGGAAGAAAAATGGACAACCTTTGGAGATAGGCCATGTTGTGCTTATAAGAGATGACAACTCGCCCCCTATGAAATGGACTTTGGGACGAGTCACCTTTCTACACGAAGGAGCTGATGGTGTCGTGCGAGTCGCTACCTTAAAAACTCTTTCTGGGGAAGTGCGTCGATCACTAGTGAACTTGTGTCCATTGCCTATGGCTAGCAGTGATATGCAAAATATTACTTTCTAGTGACCAAGTGCCCTTTGTGCTCGCATTTGATTTTTTTTGTTTGTTCCATCTGTTAAAAGCTTCGGCTTTCAAGGTGGGGAGTATGTTTCTCATTTTTGAGCGTTGTTTTATAAATGTATTTATATTGATATTCTATCTTCAATTTGATTGTTTATCAACTTAGATTTTATTATGTTTGTAGGGATCTGTATTGCTTTGTTTTTGTCGCCGCTCTTTGCCGTAAGGGGTCGCTGTTTTCGGGCCATTTTGTGGTGAGAGAACACACTTACGAGCGGTCTGTCTTCTTGTAAACAATAAAAAATCACAACAACTTTGAATGATTATTTAAGTCCTAAATACATCAAATATACAGTCCACAAATATCGGAACAATTTTAAATATTTTAATTATTTTTGATTTAACTAAATTGTTTTAATTATATACGTCCACTGTCCTGTCTATATATTTATTTATTTATTTTATTATTATATGTTTATTTATTATTATTTTAAGTTTATTTATACGTCTATTTATCGTTATTTTATTATTATTATTATACCTTACTTTTTATGTACTTTTACTTTTTTATGTACTACTGTAAATTCTTACTATATTGTCTAATATTTTTGTATGTATGCAACTTGGGCTTGTTCCCGTAAATAAACTAAACTATATTAGACCCAAACCATCAGCCAGAAAGTTTCACACCTTTCACCAATTCCTTTCAAAAATATTTACCTGAAAAGAAAAAACATTATTATTAAGATAATATGTTCCAATTTAAATCTACAAAACGATACGAGATGATTCTGGTACTTAGCGTTCAGAACGCATGCGTCAAGTATGAGAGCCTTGTGTCTTCGTCTGTCTCAAGGAAAACATATATGCGTTATACCACTTTGCAATATTGGCTTAAGTTTAGCGTTTGAATCATCTCCAAATAAACGCACGCCATCACCGAGTTAAACATGCGTTAACATCCCTTCTGACTAAAAAAAGCTTTAAATGCTACGAGGAAGTCCATGGCATAGACGAAGCCGGATCAAACCGGTTTAGTGACATAATTGCATTTGATAATAAATCAAAAAGGGCAATTATTGTTGATCCTACGATTCGCTACGAAAGTAGTAACGCTAAACAATATGAAGAAATAAGGACTGAAAAAGCTAAAATTTATGAATCTTGCTTAAAACACTACTCTGAAAAATATCTCTCAACGTACGGCGAACGAGACTGGAATGTATACGGACTATGGTTCGGTGCGAGAGGATCAGTCGGTCGTAGTGTACTGGACTTTTTCGAAGAGTTTAAACTTGATAAATCAGTTTTGAATGAAATAACCGAAACGGTTTTAATTGACACTATCACTATATTGCATTATCATATTTATAGTTGATTTTATTTTATTTTATGTTATTTATTGTTATATATTGCTATTTATTTACTTATTTATTGTTCAACTGAATTGATTGATATGCTGTGTCTTTAGCAACCTGTAGTATGCAGGCAGCACATCCAATAAAGGATTTCTTCTTCTTCTTATAACCATTGAGTTGAAATGCATTATAATTAAATTTCGGTCAAAAACGCCTAATCTTCAGCGTGTGATGATTGTAAATTGAAACACAAAGCTGTGGAATTTTGATAGAAATGTAAATTATGTTATCACATTAGAGTATCCATTACGGACCGCAGCATAAAATGCAAACTATAAATTGCAACAAAAAAAGGAGGTTGAAATAGTGAAACTAAATTTAAATTGAGTCAAACTAATGAACATACTGAAAGTATGGTAAATTATGGCTTTACATTTTCTGTTACCAGTATATCTTTAAATTCCGTTTTCATTTTCATTGTGAAAAACCGGTAAATTTTGATGTAAATTGTTAAAAGAAATTTACATTTCGCTCATTTTACGCGAATTCGCTTCTGAGGTCAATCAGCGCATGAATAATGGATTTACTTTTATTTATTTATTTACGGGTCAGACCCATGATTTAATTACATACAATTACAACCAGTAGCTTTTCGTTATTTACAATAAACAATACAGTATCAACACAAGAAACACAAGAAAAATACACAATAAGGGAAAACAGACTATATAATTTTAAATTTGTACAAACGCTTTAGACCGTCCAGGTTTATATTAAACATATCAACCGAACAATTATTAGCATTATGTGCGATTTTATTAAGAGCCACTTGGGCACCAAAGTTAGTTCTATGTGGTTCAATATAAAAAGTAATCGAATTCCTGAGCGACCTGGGAGGAACATAAAAATTAATCAAGTTAATCAGGTCAGGGCAATCAAACAAATAATTCACAATTTTAAACATTACGACAACATCAGACTTCTCTCTGCGGAAGAGTATGTAAGCCAGTCAGGTTAAGTGAAAACCCATAGTCAGCATCCAAAGTGTTGCTTTTGAACGATATTAAACGTAAAAACTTGCGTTGGACTTTTTCAATTCGATCGACATGCACCCCATATGACGGGGACCAGATGTTAGAGGCATATTCAAGATGAGGCCTGACAATAGTTGTGTATAATTGCTTGATTGCCACATTATTGGTAAAATCTCTTGTATGCCGTTAAATGAAACTAAGAATTCTAAGTGCCTCAGAACAAATTGAATCAATATGTCCCCTAAATGCAAGTGAACTATCAAAAATCACACCTAAATCACGATCAGAGTTAACTCTTTCAAGTAGATGGCCAGCAAAGCGATAAAACAAAACACAATCCTTTTCACCTCTGTAGAAGAACATGTGCTTACATTTACTGACATTAAGGGACATTTTTTTCAACAAACACCAAGCATAAAATCGGTCGAGATCTTCTTGAAATAATAAAGCAGTATCTGTTGAATCATTAGCAAGAAATATCTTTATATCGTCAGCAAACATTAGAATATTACAATATTTGAAAGCAAAATTTAAATCATTTAGAAATACATTAAAAAGTAGAGGACCCAGGTTTGAACCTTGGAGAACCCCTGATGTAACATCAATTTCAGACGACATATGATTTTTGATTCTCACAATTTGTTTGCGTCGATACAAATATGAATCAAGCCAATGAAGAATTTGTCCACTAACACCATAAAACTCCAGTTTCTTCAGTAAGATAAGATGGGAGACCTTATGAAAAGCCTTCAAAAAGTCCGTGTAGATAGAATCCACACAGAGACCTTTGAGGACAGCCTTGGAAATATAACTCTCGTAGACCAGCAGATTCGACAGAGTAGACCGTCCTTTACAGAAGCCATGATGGGATCCGAAAATTACACTTCTAAAAGCATTTGATAAGGCGTCGGTAACTAGGGATTCAAGGATTTTAGGAATTATCGATATAATGGAAATGGGCCTGTAGTTGCGAATATTTGTTTTTTTACCAGATATATGGACCGGGGTAATATAGGATTGTTTCCAAATATCAGGCATTGTGCCAGTACACAAAGACATATTAAATAAGATCCAAAGTGGTCTAGACAAAGAAAATGCACAATTGTTCAACAGTATGGGCGGTATACCATCCGGGCCCATACTTTTAGACATTTTTAAACTGTTCAATTTGTTTAGTATATTCGTGATGGAAAATGATAGTGAAGAAATACTGCAGGAATTACTGAGTTTACTAAGACTACTACAATCGATTGTATTGGGATAGTGACCCAAATCTACAGGATCATACACCGAAGCAAAGTAATCACCAAACAACTCAGCAATATCAGAGCCATTAGTCACCGTAACATCGTCAAGATGCATTGAAGAAGGAATTGATTATTCTGTATAGTAATTTTTGGGACATTAAGTTCAATAATCTCAAACAATATTCGATAAAAAACGCCAGTACAATATTCAATATCTTCGATATGGAATAAATTATCCCAGCTAATGTGTAATAATTCGAGTGATATATTAACAAAATTTGTATTTTTAACATCATAACAAGTTTCCTTAGTACGCAAATGATCGCCAGAATTTTCATTCATAATATTAATGACTAAAGGTGGGTGGTGCACATCAATTAAAAGTAAGCTATCATCACTATTATGAACTACAACACTATCACTGTTGTAAGCAAAAACTAAGTCAAGCAAAACTCCGTTCTGGTTAGGTATAGAATTCAGTTGAAATAAATTCAGGAGTGAAAACGTTTCAATCAAAGGGATTATCTTTGGAGTGAGGTCAATTGGTGCAATACCCAGCTCATCATTGTTCCAACCTATGTAAGGAAGATTATAATCTCCAATAAGATACAATTCATAATCATCATTACTTTCAACAACAAAATTAACTGAGTCACTATGAGCGGTGTAGACAAGCTCTGTAGATGCAGGAGGAATGTAAACAGAACAGAATAAGTAAGATATGGAACAAAATTTAATTTTAATCCAGAATTCATCCATTGCAGGACTTGGATTCATACCACTTCTTCACAAAAACACAAATCACTACGAATCAAAAAGAGAACACCCCCACCACACGTTTTTCCCATTGTAATGTCACGATTCTTCTTAACGATGAAATAATTAGAAAGACCAAGTTCCGATTTATCAAAATCACCAATTAGCCACGTCTCCGTCAATATTATCAGATGGTAATTACTAAGAGCCACCGATTTTCTGAGGCGATCAAGTTTAGTACGCAAACCGCGTACATTCTGATAATAGATCTCAAGTCCGGAAGAATTCCGCTTTAAGTATGGGATTTTGCTGATAGAGATCTTTGAAAATTTGGCTTTTCAATATCATCCGGCTTTTTAAAATGGAACCTTCTAAGAGTTTTTCCGTTTGGCCAAAAAGCAGCGGTACTGAGTAGGGCATGGTGCTCTCTTTCAACCCCTAGTTTAAAAAAAATTGAGATACCCTTAACTGGTAATGCCTCAATGGAAAGTTCAATTTCTTTAGCAGATACTTTGCCTCGTACATATTTATCAATGATGTTGGTGGCAACGGAACTGGAAGCTTTGCCAATATATAGCCACATTTTAGAAGGAGTAGCTATAAAATCCGTCGGATGCACAAGTTGCAGCAGTGCCTCTTGTTACAACAGGACGTTTCTTAATAATGCGTTTCTTCTGTGCAACCTAAAAGTGATCAGCGCTGGATCCTAAATTAGTGGCTGCGATTGTTGCAAACGATGATGCAGAAGTATTCGCCACAGGTTTGACCTGACGATTATCTATCTGAGCATAGGAATTTGCTAATCCTTGGTTTGTAGCATGCTGTGACGTTTTAGCAGGAAGCGCGCCAGTTGGAATGCCTGAAGAAACTTTATTATCTTTAGCATTCATTTTACTAAATGATTTTAATTCAATGTGCAGTGATTTTTGATTCTTTTGTTAGTAAATCAATTTTCGTGCTCATATTAATAATTGTGTTCTACATCTTGTCATGTTTATTAACAAGAAGTCGAACCAGATCCACCAAATCTACCATAAAATCCCGATCATCGGAGCTCTCACCCTTCTTACAAGGATTATTCGGATTATTGCTCCATTTACGGAGGACCTGTGCAGCTAAAATATTAACATCGGTACCTGGTAAGTTTGCTGTATTTGACTCGTTAGTTTCATTAGAGCTAGGACTAACAGAATTCGATACAATACATGAAGAACAGTTCCAATTCGGCTCTCGTAGATGATGCCCACGAAGGTTAGGTAATCCTTGACAAACACCATGGAAACTTTTCAAACACTTAGGACACTTTATTATATTGGTTTTTTCAGTGATCTTTAGATCACAATAAGCACAATATAGACCGTTTGTCATGACGGACGAGCGTGAATCCGATTTACTAATTAAATAAAGGATAAAACTCACTTTTTAAATATAGTAAGTATTAATCATTTCTGTGTAGCTTAGAATTGTTGCTGATATTTATTTTTTCAATGGAAATTCAGTTGCTTTTGTAATATATAGTTGGAAAAAACAATCAATTTTGGAATTGAATTGTGGTATTGTTGCATTCTATTCTAGATCAAGCCAAACATACTTGAAACTAAAATTGTGTATTTGCACACACAAATAGACTCTATAATACTTAATACGCCTGTATAAAATCAATTTATCCTAAATATGCACAAATAGGTCGAACAAATATAAATCAAAAAAGAACTCGCATTGACATCAGCAACAATACCATATTACAGAATAGTATATTCTGCAACGAGTGCGGAATGAGAATATTCAGCCCGAGTGGAAATTTGTCACACGAGCCAAAGGCGAGTGTGACGGTTCGACGAGGGCTGAATATTCATTCCGACGAGATTCAGACTATACTTTTTCTAATACTATCGTCAGATAAAATACGTCAGTTTTTACGTTTTTAAGGAATTAGTCGCTTTTGGCAATTAATTCACAGATGTGGCCGCTATAATATATGTATTAATAAACAAAATTAGTTATAAAATGTCATAAAGAATGTTCTAAATGAATGATTTAGTTGATTGAATTATAATATTACTAATATCAACAATTAATAAGTTAAATGAATATTTCATTAATCAAAATACAATAGCTTAATGTTGCGTCAACTTCCATGAGATGGCGCCACATGTGGTCATTCTATCACTTGTATAAGAATGAATATTCTTGCACTTGTTACAGAATGAGTACATTCTCAAATTAAAATTAGTTCAAGAATGTTATTATTCTAAAATAGTATTAGAAAAAAATGTTTACTTGCTTTTCCGGCTCCTAATTCCTTCTTTTGATTAGTCGTTTGAGTGCTCAGAGTCAGATACAAATATAGTATTTTTGAAAATCTGTTTGTTAAAACTCAATATCAAGACTTCAGAGACAATATTTTCGAAGGATTATATAGCTAGACAAAAAGTCCTAGCTATTTATATATTTTCATAAAATTGAAATGGAATTGTTCAGTGAACACTTGGTGGGATTAAATGGGAATTGAATCACGAAAAACAGAATCGTAATTTTTGAACAATAATCTGGACGCCAGCAATTAAGATGAAAAGTCAATCAATTATATTGTCATAATAACATCCGGAACATGACTGCTCATTAAAATACGTTTTACACAAACATACACATATTATTAAATGTATCATTTTGCTTTGAATCTATAACTAAATCCGAGATCAATCTGCCCACGGGAAGTTAGCAATAAGTTCAGCAATAAAATCCGCTTTTGATTCGAAATTGCGCGATTTATGACAATGCTATAAAATAGTTTATTCTGTAACAAGAGGGGAAAGTAGGTACTTTCCACACAAGTCGACATTACTTGGTGGTAAAACCTATTTGTCGAGAACGAAACGTATTGCACTTAAAAACAAATATGAACATTGAATAGAAAGCTATTTCGAATAAGTGAAAATTAAGTGAAAAATATTTAAAGCAAGTTTACTGAAAAAAAAAACAATAATTGAACATTATATGAAATTGTGAGCACAATAACGATGATAGCGGAATACGGTATTGTACGGAGCTTTCCAAATTGACTACGAATACGAGCAAGAAAATTACTCTATAAAAACTCGTGTATGCATTAACATTACGCAATTCTATAAAAAGTCCAACGACCATTACGATTTCATTGTATATACAGATATTCCCGTACCTAGCTATTTTTAGTTAAAATTTTAATTTAACTTGGAGACCTAGATGACAAACTTTATTTTTACATTCAACCTACAAAAAAGAACGCATAAATAAATTAAAAGCATTCTTTTCATTCATTTTTACAAATCGAATGAAGCAGGTGCAATATATTCCGAGATTTGATCCTCCATTTATTTTTATGTTTTGTATTGCGCCAACCTGAACTAATTATCTTTGATTACTGTCACATCGATTTACCACGTGTTTTCCAACAAGTACAAGTTGAGATGTCATCATGACTGCCACGTCGCATTCAAAACCGACCTTTAAGGATTTTTTGACAGCATTAATACTTGTCGCATTCGACTATCCAGTTTTTAATGATGTTTGTTGCACGGGTTAAACAATCAAGAAAAGTAATGTCGGATGAATCTTGAACGTTACGTCATTATTGCTTGATATTCTATTCTATTAATACATTAAACATGAAAAATCAATAAAAGGCAAATTAATTTTCACAATAAGGGTAATGAAATAATAAGGACTGAAATGAAAAAATGTGGAATAAATAAAAAGTGTTGAATGTAGATAATGAAAATCGATGGAATTTCTGCAATTTAAATATTGCACGATATAATCAAAAAATTAACAAAGCAACATAATTGCGCTTAGCAAAGAAAACTTAATCTCGTATGAAATATTATACTTAAAATTTATTGCTGGAGATTTTATTTCTCTTTGATACAAATAACAACATACAATGATTGCCATTAATTTGAAAAGTCACTCTATGTTATGGTATAAAATTTGAATCAAAGAAATATTGAAAGAGTTTCTCTATTATCAAAGCAACTTAAATCATTATTTAATTGGTAATTAGCAGAGGCAGCATCAGAGGTGGAGGAGGAAGAGGAGGAGGGTGTTAAAAAAATGTCAGTCATTATAAGGGTGTATATTTTCTGGTCGCTGTTCAATGGGTCGACCTTTCGTGTCATAAAATTGGATTAAGGATGAGACTATAAGGCGATGGTGGGTTTATGTGACAGAACTTATATGGACGATTAATATGTGTGCAACTAAATGAGCAATGGGCTATGGAAGAGTCGTTGGAAATAAGCTGCAGCGTGCGGTTGACCAGAAGGCAATGTTTGTGTCGGTCGTCAATACCAACCCCAAGCTTAGTGGTTTTCTATCTCCATTGGTTATACTGGTTCCGTATTCAAGTATGCCAAGACCACAACTTTAAAACACCACTATGAATTAGAATGTGTCCTGCAATATTTCCTGCAAATTTCTATAACATGCACATGCTTCAAACCGGCACCAGTTCCCGTTAAATATTTAACATTTTGTCAACTTTGCTCATGTATTCCAATTTTATGGCGGTTATTAATTTTATTTGTGGTCTATCGAACTATTTAGTATCGAATGTTGCTTGCTGCGTATTTCCTCAAATACGTTTACTACACCCCCAGTTTAAAGTATATTGCAAAGACTTTTGGTATCGCACGGCGAACAAAATATATAAATGTACGTGTCTTTTATAGAAAAAGCTACAAAAATACGTAAGTACGAAAGCTAGTGGAACAGGAAGTAAATCCGATATCACCGAGAAGTCGATACGTTTTTATACACTTTTAACTTATCTCCAAATTTCAGGATTGACATTGTCGACTGTCAATTTTACAGTCTATTGGGGTATGTTAAATGTATACGTGTAGAAAACGGACGATTACATCTGATAATTAAGTGTAATCCGGAAATTAAATTTCAACATTAACACTCTTTTCTTTAGGGAAAAACTTGCAGTACCGCAAGAAATTTCTATTGAACTTTAGTTTAGATAATCTTTTAATTAAAAATATAAAACTGCTTTGAACAACTTTCTATAAGAGATCCATTAAATTATAATCATGGAACTTCCAGTTATTTATAGTTTCAACAATTTTCTATTTATACATTATAAATTAATAACTAAAAAATTTATAATAATTATCAAGCTTTTCTGTAACAAATATCATTATATCAAAAACCATTAGTTAATGCAGAAACACATATAAAAAAACCCAAAGAGCAAGTAAATGTAGTAAGATACAAGTTCTTAAGAAACTCACTTCTCTGATTTTTTAATTTTGAACTCTGCTCCAATCAGCGAAGCGAATTCCTTAATTTACGTTACGTTAAGATATTACAGTTCAATACAATAAAATAAAAATAATGGTTTAAAAAAAATTAAATAAAAATGAACGAGAATTATGTTAAAGAATGTGTGAACTTATGATTTTTTATTAAATTTACATATATAAGTTAATTTCTTTTGTGCAAAATGTTTGTGAAATATGAACTAAATTTACTTTGAAATATAGTACACCCGTAAAGATTGTTTTAAGCGTTTGAAAGTATTTTTATTAATACATTCAACTTATTTTGCGATCTTTCTGCACGAAGAACTTCTTATATTATAGGCAGCTTTATAATGCTTAAAAGATTCATTGAACATGCAAAAACACGCGATTCTATATGTGTCTAAAAAATTACAAAAAAAATATACATCAAAGATTGAATCTGCTAATATCATATAAAAGCAATTGTTAACTATAAATATTATAATTTAAGACAAATACATATGTGCGAATTAAAAGAGACAGATGATATTTAATTGTATCTGTACTTTTGTGAAGGGAAGACAAAAAACAAGGGTCCTAGGGCAGATGAGTGAGTGAAACGTTAAGCATAATAATTATAAAGCAAAATAACAATATACTTGCAAAAAATATATATAATTACATCGCATACTAGCAGACAATTTTAATTAAAATAAAAAACTGAAATTGATACCACCATTCGTTGAAATTAAATAATTTTTATTTTTTTAATGCGAAACAAAACAATTTTCGGATTCATATTAAAAGTTCAGCCTGCCAAGCTCAGGTATTAAATAAAATGTTTTAAATTAGTTTAGTCTTGATATATTTTACAAATATTTGTTTTAAAATTTATTTACTTGATGTATACCTAATAGCGCTACTAAAATTTTATATTGATGAAAATTGAACATTGACATGCACGAGCATGCACCTAATTGTTCATATAATATAATAACAAAATAATATAATATTTATTTATATTTAAAGTTATTAATTAATGGTATATTATCTTTAGGTCAACGATTTTAGGCTCCTGCGCCAAAAACTTAAATAATGCCGTGTGCAATAAATTCTACTAAACTTCCCCATCTCTTAGTGAAAAAGCCAAACTGTTATAGATTATAAAAAAATGAATCAATCTGGCGGATTTTCGGTTTCCTAAAAAATGCACCGCCTCATCAAAAAATGTAACATCGCGAATACCTGTCGTATTATTGATTTCAAAAAGTAAAAAAAAAATCGTTGAAACGTACGAAAAATATCCGTCTTTCTATATTTTACTTTTTCAATTGATGCTGCAATGCCCATAATTCATTGCATAACTTTTTGATATATCTCCCAGATTCGCATACGGACATTTTTTTTTTTTCATTTTGAACTTATTTGATATTAATGAATAAGCAAATAAGATGAAAATTATAAGCCATAAATTCACACCATTTAAGTAAATTATAGATTAATTAAATCAATACCATTAATTTGTGAGCTAATGTGAATTATAGTGTGTGAAGGCATGCACGCTATACAAGATTTAAGGACAATAACTTTTCGACAAATTGTTAAGTTCCTTGTTCTATACCTACAACGGAAACGTACTTTTTAACTTTCAAATAGCTATTAAACAATTACTTTTCAACATAGAAAATATCTTAATTTGAAATTAAAAAGCAATTTTTTGGCACGCATATCCAATGCTGATTTTCTTAATGTTTGTGTGTTTAAAATTTTCGGGGTGATAAAGTGGCGGCACAACGCCACCACAACGCCACCATAACACGCAAATGATAAAATATACCTAACACACGACCAAAATATTTTAATCTACAATCATATTGAGCATTTTCGTTTTTTTACTTTATAATCTACACTGCATTTATCACATACGGGTGACTGATGGCGCCAGAAGAATTTTCTCTGATATACTTCTGGCGCTTTTATGTTGGCAGTGACGTCATTTTTACGCAGATGCGTTCGTATGGTATTGCTACGCTGTACCAGAGCATACACCATTTTTAAAATTATTTCTAGCAGGATTATTTACATGAACTTAGTTTACATTTTAGCAATGTTGACTGAACTCTTAATTTTCCATGTGTGTTAACTCTAGATTGTTACGTTGTTTAGAGCAAGTACAAGTTTATGTGTACGCATACTTCCTGTATATATTTTAGTTATAATTAAGCCAATCAAATCAAATTAACGGAGAAAATATTCATAAGGTAGTTATTTACTCCTATACATAGTTTGCGAAATATTATCCAAAAACGCCGCTTCTTTTTTTAATGGGCTATACATAATTATGGAGCTGTACAACACTTGAACCAAACGCGGTGCTGCGAGTTTTTGAAAGCAGGAAGATTTTTTTTTTTGGTGTCACCAAAGACAATTTAACAGCCATTTTGTCCCGAATATTTAGCATTTTGTTAATAAAATCGATGATAGAGGAATTTGAGGCAAAATATTTATTTTAACAGTAAACAACGGTCGTAGTATTCTACCACACAATAGCTGAAAATTTCCTGAATCGATCATGCTAAATACCCAAAAAGTTGGGAGTGCACCAAAAAGGCTTGGTCGCGCCGAGTTTCACTCAAGTGCTCGTTGCCTCAGTTTGTAGCTCTAGCTTTCGCCTATCTCCTTCGGTCTTAACAAAGTCGATAAATGTAGCATCTTATTGAAAATGACTCAAACTGAAATGAATGCATGAGTGTATTTGATGCATGTAATATAATAACATTTCCATATCAGTATACGAGTATAATAAAGGGCTTGGTTAGGTTATATGTTTAAGTGGGGCGGTCTGAAAAAAACACTAACTAGATGTCGTCACATTACAATTTTATTTCATACTTTTTGGCTAAAACACGTAAAAAATTATGAATTACAATATATTTTTAAAAAAACAATTAACAACCCAAGCTCATGTTTTATTATGTTTATCAAATTGTGCCTTGGTTAATTATTTATTAAATTTTGAATTTTAAAATTTTTTCTATTTATTTTTCACAACTCGTGTTACTTGACGCCCAAACAAGTATGTCAAAATCTATCTCTAAAAGTTCAAAGCATATTTGGCATTAATTTGACTAAAAAGTATGAATCAAATGTGAAATGGTGCAAACTGTAGAAATTTCCATTTAGTTCGGTAAGCTAATCACAGATGGCTCCTAATCAATATAATACCGTGCAATATTGTGCTTGTGCACCTAGGCACACTGAGTGACGAGTGTAACTCTATCTTTTTTCGATTAGGTATAAAACAAAGAATAGATTTATACTATTATTATGCAGAAGCATATATGTATTTTTTGTTGCGATTGTATTAGGCTGAAAATGTTAGAAAGCAGATTTCTTTGGGTTAATTAATTTTCCTCAACCGAAACCGCTTTTATAAAAATAAATGTGAATACAGCGCATTCTAGAAGAAATCGTTTGAAGTAGCTCCGGACAACCATCTTCTTTACCCACTTGTTCTAAATGAGCGTGACCCAACGCTCGCCTTAATACTAAAAGCAGAAATTTGTGAAAGCGCTAATAGTCCCTAGCGAAATTAAGGATTCACGAACGTAAGATGTTAGATGAGAGTATAAAGTGATATCTACAGATTTACTGGAAGATTGAATATGAGCGTAATTTGTAGCTTCCTAGTCGTATAAGTTGCAATTATACACTCTAATATGTTTACTTAGTTGAAATAAAAATGTGGTGAAGAAGCCTTAGGAGAAGGAATGGTCTAGACATTTAGTCAGTTGTAAATCAATATTAGTACCTATTTATGGGGAGTCTAAGAGAGTCCTACTTGTATGAAGCACTCCGACGCAGGACGTCGTCGGGATGGTACAAATCCTCCAGAAGTTTGTACAGAAATTTTATACGAACTTTGTCTTTCGCAGAATGAGACTGTTAGATCAGAGATTTGAAGAAGAATCCTTTTTATCCAAATTTTATAAAAGAATGTATTTGCGCGTTTGTTTATCCCAAGAAATTATTTGCGAATTTTGTTTTGAATGCGCTTAAGAATTACTTTCTATAAATTATTCTTTATAAATGCAAATTATTAAAGTAACATAAATATTGATTTTATAATGAAGTTTTTGTTGATTTTTTTTGGAACCAAAAAGCAATGTTTTTGCGTTAAGTAGTGTTGACGAGGCATTTTAATGACGGAGGTTGGATTAATTTAATTATAGAACATAAATTAAGAAGAGCGTCAGCGTTGTTGTGTGTTAATGCTAATTTGGTGCTAAAGATGCTAGTAGTACGTATTTAGAAATGAAAAATTATTCCAAATGCAAGAAACAGACATGTAATAAAAATTTTAATGGAATCAAATATTAATTAAGACGGGTGCATTTTGATGCAAAATGAAAAAAATTAATTTCAACTTTATTAAAATTGAACTGATTCAGTAATCCAGAACTGAACACCAGAAGTAACATCGAAAGTTTTTTAATAATCTGTGATTGCAGACGGAGACTTTGACAAATGATTTTTACAAAAGTTCAAATTCCTATAAAGAGCTTTTAGTCTCACATTTTTATTGTGAAAGCATAAAATAAAATACTTAGTACGAAATTCTTTCCAACTATTTATCAGTGCAGTGCCTTAAATTAAATGATCACAAGCACTAATATCTTATTGATAAATTGTATAATTTATAAGCTTAAAGTTGCCAGCACCAATTCCCTAAATAATCAACCTGTCTCAAGTCTCTCAATTCTTTTAAACAACCTAAACTTATTCTATTTATACAACACGTATATGCTCCTCCAGTATTCGGAAATATCAACGATATTAATAACCACTCAAATTATTTTGCTTCATTTTTTTTCTTTGATAAATGTTACACATAGTTTAATATTATATATTATAGTTGTTTGACATATTTCATAAAATATATTAATTCAGTTTGAAAACGATATTTTTTACCGTGAATTTTGGCTGAGATTTGGCGAATGCGACTGGTTTGCAATTGGTCTTAGGTGCTAACGGACCTTAACGGAGAATTTTTTGATTTTGAACCCGTTAAATCCAGGCAACCTACTTGTTTAAAAATAAAGGATTTCTTCTGCTTTTATCTATCATTACCAATTTTGCTCCGTATTTTATTTAATTATGACGTTGTTAGTTGTTAACAGCCAATGAGCAAAATTTATTTCAGTAAACAACAGAATGTTTGTTAAATGTCAGTGACAACAAATTTGTTTAGTGAGTCACTATTCTTTGAGATGTATTTTACGAAGTTGATATATGAGGAGTAATTTCGGAAACAAAAACATACTCATACTTTGAAATGTCTTTCAAGTTTTTTGAAAAATTATGAAACTAGTTCAATATATCTATTGACTTTTGTTCTGTAAGTTAAAAATAAGTTATTCGGAAATGAAACAAAGTATTTTGTAATATTATGTTTGTTTAAATTATAATCAAAATTGCTTTTAGTATATTTTACTAGCAACTATATTCAGTTTCAAAGATAATTCTCAGATAATAATTATTGCAAAATTGTTATTGTTTTGAGCTTGAGTTAGTTGTATTTCGAATTTAGTGATTAAAATGGAAATAGATAATCTTGACCAAATAAATAGATGTTTATCCAAAACTGTCAGATAATGTGTTTGTTATTGATTAGAATTTAAATTATAAAGTAGGCCATAACTCACTAGTGGACAAAAGTAGTGATTTAAAGTATACTTTATCTCACTAGTGAGTGAAAATGCACTGATACTCACTATTTATTAAAAGTTGTTTTAAAGGTACTTTTAGTTACTACAGAGATATTTATTTTTTTAAAACGTTTATTATTCGGAATTTAAAGAACGCAAAGAATTCACTAAACTAAAATAATACAACCAATATATAAACCACCATTACAAACTACAGTTTTCTGACAACCAGCCTTCTGTGATCAAAATTATCAATTTTCAAATAATGACGTTTTTCTAATTTAATTTATTATTTTAAAAATACGATTTAATAAAAGTTTTAGATAAAATTTTGTATTAAACACGTGAGTAATTACATATAAGTCACTCAAGAGAATTAGCCCACTCGCCCTTCGGGCTTGTGGGCTAAACTTTTCTTTCGTGACTTATATGTAATATTACTCACTAGTCTAATAAATAACTATTACCACTGCCAATGTCATTAATTTAATTACTACTGTTTAATATTGAAAAAAGTACTAACCCACAACATTTGCAGAATCTCATTAGCATTTATTTGGAGTTTGAAATTAAAGTAAAAATATTTTGCAGAGATAAATAACGCATTGACAAATCCAAAATGTTTTAATGCAAAATATGGTTGGTTCTGATGCTAATTAACAAGAATAAAATAGAATTATAGTTTCAAAAATGCTATTTCGAAAATATATTATGCTGATCGAATTGATATTTTCATCCGAATTTCGATATTCGAAATGTAAGTGTATAGAGAACATTATTGGAACATGGTAAATTACTGAATAAGTTATTTTAATGTTATGTAGATGTATGGTATTGTTAACCAAAACTAAAAATTAGCTTAAAATATTCCTTTGTGTTTTCAGAGCGCACTCAAAATTAACAGTGTATATTGCATACATTTTCACCATTTCGATCTCACAATTAATAATAATCATTTACTTTAATATTATACAGTTTTATTCGAATTATACCATTATGGTCCACATATGTATGAATGTATAAATGCAAACATTATATTGAATCACATCACACAATTAAATACATTCAATGCCATTTATCCACATTATTGTGCAATATTTTTTTTCTACAAATTTGCAGAGTCGAGATTTAGCGTATCCCAGTTAAAAATGTTTATTTATATTGGTTTTTGTTGACACAATCTAAAAATTTGGATTGTTTTGGTGCACAAAATCGTCCATCGGTAAAAAAGATTCCCAATATATGGGACAAATTTGGTCCGCAAGGTCTATCCAAGATGCTAAAACGTTTACGTCGAGAGATGGACAAATTATTTTGGTGTACAAAATCTCTAGACCAAAATAATCCTAAATTGTGCAAAATGTAAAAGAACCATAGAGCTCCTTTAAAATAAGTTTAAAAAGTGCAACCACGTCTTTCTACTGTATACCGCTCCATGAATAAAATTGTACTGGTCTACAAATCGCAGATAAAAAAAAAAATATTGTCAAGAAAAAATCCAAAATTACCTGAATGATTGAAGAAAATAATTAATATCCAAACCAGAAGCTTGATTGTTGCGACATTGTGGAAAATCTGATAAAATTGACACCAATCACATTACGTCACTAATATAGTATACAAAATTAATACAACTTCAATTCAGTATCAAACAGTTTAATCTGCCACACTGGAAATAAACTTGTCATAAAAGTTATTGATGTAGCTTAGTGCGTGTAAATGTCGCAACGGGTAAACGCGCCTTAAGCGCATTCCTTGTTTTGGCCGCCTAGCGGCAAAACGAATATGTACTACCTTTTTTGTCCTTCTTGTAATGTACTCTTTGCAAGACGTGTTAATTTCGCTGGTTGTACTTTATAGTGAATAAAGACTTATTAGACATTTTATACTGTTACGAAACTCTTTACTAATCGTTCATACACCCTAAATCAAATACTACAATAGGTTATGGGCCCAGTCACGGTGTCTGGGTAAGCGAACGTAAACTCAAGTTTGGTAAAGAAAAATCGGCGCGGCAGCCATTTTTTTGCTGTGTGAAAACGCGAAGTGAAACGGGAATAATGTCTGACGAATTGACAACGCGAAATGTTACAAAGTTCAACGGAACGAACTTTCAAGGATGTAAATTCCAGATTAGCATGTTGTTTATGGTTCACGGGATTCAAGATGTGGTCAATGGCGAAAGAGAAATGCCATCCGGCAAAAATCAAGCAGTTCGGAAAGCATAGGACAAGGACAATGCTCGCGCTATGTTCCTGATATCGTCATCGGTAGAGTATGTACATTTAGAACCATTGCTTGTGTGTGTCACAGCGAAACAAATGTGGGACAAATTAGCCAGCATTCACGAGCAGAAGTCTGCGTCAAATAAGCTCACGCTTATGAGAAAATTTCATGAATACTGCATGTCTCCGGGAGACTCGATTGTTCAACATGTAGCAAAAGTGCAGAACATGGCCGCACAATTGCTGGACGTAGGCGAAGTCGTGTCGGACACGACAGTTATGTCTAAAGTGCTCGCGAGTTTATCATCCAAATATGCTACTCTCCAAACAGCGTGGGACAGCGTGGATCCTGATCGGCAGGCTATTGAAAACCTACAAGAACGACTCATCAGAGAAGAAGCACGATTAACGGAGGACAGTGAACAATCTGGTGCGTTTTCGGCTTTCAAAAGTAATAGTGCAGTGAGATCGCGAAAACCTACGGATCGCAGAAACGTCAAGTGTTTTAAGTGCAATAACCGAGGGCATTTTGCGCGGGATTGCAAAAATAGGTGGAAGTGGCTCACGTGATTGCGCTTTTGTTGCAGATCAAGTCTAACCATGTGATGGATCAACAGAAAATAATAACTTGGAACACTTGGATTGCCTTGCAGATGGACTGTTGAAGACAGATCAGAGAGATGTTTGGCTTACGGATAGCGGAGCATCAAGACATATCACATTTCGATATAATTGGTTCACCGAATATCGGCAGTTAAAAGAAGCTGGAACAATTTTCCTGGGTGACAACCAGGAGTGCAGCATTGTTGGCGAAGGCACAATTTTGATCAAAAAATATGTCGATGGAGTATGGAAAAATGGTAGGATTGAAAATGTTTTGTACGTACCTGAAATTAAGAAAAACCTATTTTCGGTCGGAGTATGCACCTCAAGAAATTATGAAGTGACCTTCAAGAACCAGTTTGTCAAAATCACGAAGAATGACGAAAATTTGGTGTTGGGGGTGAAACAACCAAACGAAATATATCGAATGTTATTCCAAACAGAACCTGAACAAGGATCGATGGAAGCCAACGTGACAATGGTAAAGTGAGGCACGAACGTCTTGGACACTTGAACGGGCGCAGGCTGACTGAACTGGTAAGGAAAAATCTCGTGCATGGTGTTAATATTTCTAGTCAACCTATTTCATTCTGTGAATCTTGCCAAATCGGAAAATCCCATCGGAAGGTTTTTAAAACGCATCGCGATCAAGCACCTACGGAACTTGGTGAGGTTATACACACAGACGTATATGGACCAATGGCAACAGAAAGCATTGGTGTTGCTAGATACATGCTGACGTTCAAAGATGATGCAACGTTCAAAAGCGATGTATATGATCGATTCAAAGCGTTTGACAAGATGATAGAAAATAAGTGTGGCAGAGTACTGAGAGTACTACGCTCTGACAATGGGCGGGAATTTGTCAACAAAAACATGGATGATTATTTTAATTCTCGTGGCATAAAGAGAGAGACCCCAGCACCGTACACTCCGGAACAAAACGGAAAAGCAGAAAAAGATAATCGAACAATTATCGAAGGCGCCAGAACGATTATTCACGCGAAGGGACTTCCAATATCACAGTGGGCTGAGGCCCTGAATACAATGGTATATCTGATGAATCGATCGAGTACTTCAAGTACACGGGGCGAAAAGACACCATATGAACTTTGGATTAGTAAGAAACTCAACCTGGATTATCTGCGCATATTTGGTTCCAAAGCATACGTACATATCCCTAAACAACTGTCAACCAAATTTGATGTTAGGGCAAAACGAATGCTGCTTGTTGGGTACGACAAAAACTCATCAAACTATCGTGTGTATGACCCAGTGACAAGAAAAGTGTCGGTGTCGCGGGACGCTGTGTTCAACGAAAAAATTGGAAAAACCGCATTGCAGGAATGCACCAGTCAAGATGATGAAGTGACCCTGATTAAATTCAAAGAACCCAGTCAGCAAGCAAACGATGTTGGGGAAGAAGATGACAACGGAGATGAATCCTCTATACTAATTGAGACATAAGAGCCTTATGAAAATACTGAACCGATCGAGCACCAAAGGAATTTAAGGACCCGAACTAGGCTGAGGCCTCCAGCTCGATACCGACATAAATCAAATGTAGCTGAATTTCTCTTACCGACTACGTATAATGAGGCTATGAATAGTGTCGAAGCATCGCAGTGGAAAAGTGCTATTGACAGCGAGTTGGAAGCACACCACACGAACGAAACTTGGTCGCTGGTAGAGAAGAAATCAGAAATGAAGACAATTGACTCGAAATGGGTTTTCAAACTCATGAAAGACTCAGAAGACAACATATGTAGATACAAAGCGCGATTATGTGCTCGCGGCTTTATGCAACTCAAAGGAGTTGATTTTACAGACACCTTTGCACCAGTTGTAAGGTACGATTCTTTAAGAGTACTACTAGCAGTCGTAGCAACAGAATATCTCGAGCTCGCCCAATTTGATGTGCAGACAGCGTTCCTGTTTGGATAATTGCTGGAGGATATCTGCATGGAGCTGCCAGATGGTGTTACAGTTGATAAATCAAGTAAATGTGCGGGTAAAAATTTTGTGTGCCGTTTAAATAAATCTCTTTACGGATTAAAGCAAGCGCCCAGGTGTTTTAATAAAAAATTCAGTGATTTTTTAAAAGAGTTCAATTTCAAGGAAACAGAAGCAGATAAAGGTATTTTTGTTGGTAATGTTCATAATTCTGTGGTATATCTAGCATTATTTGTAGATGATGGGCTGATAGCGGCTAAAACACAAAGAATTGCAGAATATGTAATAAAATTTTTAAGTAGCAAATTTAAGATTACGATAGGTGATTCAAGTATATATGTGGGAATGCAAGTTGAGAGAGATAGGGCAAGAAAAACAATTTTTATACATCAAAGTGCGTATGTACATCGTTTGTTAATTAAATTTGGTATGAATGAAGCTAAACCTCTTAGTGTACCTACTGACCCTCACACAGTGTTGTATCCTTTAGGTGATGGAGAATTTGAGCTACATAATATACCATACAGGGAGGTGGTTGGTTCACTGATGTTTTTGGCTGTAGTATCACGCACAGACATTGCATACTCTGTCAATTCTGTGAGCAAGTATTTAAACAGACATAATAATGACCATTGGCGTGCTGTTAAGCGAATACTAGCGTATCTTGTAGGAACTTCTGAGTACGGTATTGAGTACTATAAAAATAAAAGCTCACAAGAATTGACCGGATATGCAGATGCTGATTTTGCCAGTGATATGGAGACAAGGAGGTCAACTACGCGTTATGTTTTTGAATTGGCCAATGGACCAATTACCTGGTGTTCTCAGAGACAAAAACTTGTAACCTGGAGTACAACCGAGTCTGAATATGTAGCTGCATCAGCTGCAGCGAAAGAGGCAACATGGTTGCGAAAATTGTTGAAAGATATCGAATATCCATGTGCGGGTCCGACTAAGATTTTCGTAGATAATCAGAGTGCAGTAAAATTGGTCAAAAACCCAGAATATCATAAACGCACCAAGCATATCGATATTCGATATCATTATATAAGAGAAAAGGTTGAGAACAAGGAAATTTTGTTAGAGTACATTCCTTCTGAATGTCAAAAGGCTGATATTTTCACCAAGGCACTGCCTAAAGAGCGTTTCAAGAGATTGTGTGTTAGTATGAATTTGTTTGAAGGCTTCACACGCTTAAACGGTGGAAGTATTGATGTAGCTTAGCGCGTATAAATGTCGCAACGGGTGAACGCGCCTTAAGCGCATTCCTTGTTTTGGCCGCCTAGCAGCAAAACAAGTATGTACCACCTTTTTTGTCCTTCTTGTATTGTACTCTTTGCAAGACGTGTTAATTTCGCTGGTTGTACTTTATAGTGAATAAAGACTTATTAGACATTTTATACTGTTACGAAACTCTTTACTAATCGTTCCTACACCTTAAATCAAATACTACAATAAAAGTTTTAATTGTTTAGAAGTGCACTTAATTAAATACTGGCAAACGACGGAATAATTAAGTAAACTCAGATTTAAGTAAGGTCTATCTATAATTTTTTGATTTAAGTAAATCGCTTAGATGATGAGTGAATGTTGATTTAAAATTGAATATATTTTATTAGATTGAAGCATGATATTGCAATTTGCGTGTTGTAAAACTTTTCTACACACGATGTAACGATCGGGAGCAGTGGAAACCGTCTGACGTGCACCACGATTTTCGCAACACTACACGGGCGCCGTGAGGCCTGCTTTACGACTCCCCAATATCATCAAACGTAGCGCCCTCCTGTGTTGTCTGTGTTCACCATTTTATAAAATTTCATGTTTTGTATCGACCACTTATCCATAATGTGAGCAAATTGATTTTAGCACCACCTTTTTAATACGTTTTTTTTTTCTTTGCTGATAGAAACCTCATTTATGCTGAATGACAATCGATTTAGATGACAACTTTTTTTTAACTATTAACTGTCACGAAAAAAAACCCCAGTAACCCTTCGTGGTTTAGACTAAATCGTAAATCCGGCGACTCTGAAAAAGTTTACAAATTACTGTTTACAAATATAGATAATCTAGTAATACATCAAAAATATGAGTTCTTTTTATTTATTTATGTCTATTTACAGAGAACATATTCAATCGTTGCAGTTAAGGCTAATATTTCAAAGGTATTAGTAGGGGCCTATTTCATAAAGCTACTTTGCAACTTTTCACTTTGCACTTTTCACTTTGCAACTTTTCACTTTGCACTTTTCACTTTTCAAAATTTGACAAATGCAAAATCTTTCTGTTTCATAAAATAGTTTAGCTAACTTTGCAAATTTTAAACTTTTGCTTTGCAATTTTTTTGACAACACTGCTTGTGACATTTAATTATATTAATTTACATAATTCAAACATATTATTCAAATATAATTGCTTGCTGTTAAATATTTAATACTAATTTTGAAAAGGTTCGGCACAATATCCTTTTCTCCAGTGACGATAGTGATGATGAAGAATTGCCTCGCAGAAATTTTAAACCTCGTATTAATTTTGAAAATTTGACTCCTTATCAATTTAAAGAAAGTTTTCGACTTTCTGCTGAAAGAGTAGAAGTGGTTCTGTTCGCTATTGGGGCTGATATCTCTCGAAGAACTCGACGAAACCATGCTTTGACGCCCAAGCAGCAACTTTTGATTGCATTACACTGGTTTGGTAATGGCGAGCAATATCATGGGATTGCTGCAATGCACGGTATTTCTAAAGCTTCCGTATGCCGAATAGTACATGATATTACGAGAGCGATAGTAAACAGGCTCTTTCCACGTAAACTGTGTTGGCTGAACAATGCTGTGAACATAAGTGAAGAATTTTTTAGATAAGGCGGCTGTCCTTCTGTATGTGGATGTGTGGATGGAACAATCATAAATATTGATGCTCCCACGGTGAATGAAGAGCAATATGTGAATTCGCCATGGCAATCGCGCATCATCACGTTTGTTGAACGTGATGATGATCTGTGGACCAAATTTTAAATTTTACGCGGTAAATGCTAAATGGCCAGAAAGCGTTCACGATGCTCGAGTCCTCAGAAAATCTTTGGTATCTCATCGGTTTGACGAAGGTTGGAGGCCTTTCCCTGGAGCTGTCATTTTGAGCGATAGTGGATATGGTACAAATGAATAGCTGATTCCCCTTTTACGTAGAAATCCTGACTGTGCCATCGAACAACGTTTTAACAGAGCATATAATCGAACTAGACGAATAATCGAACATAGCATTGGAATTTTGAAAGAGCGTTTTCCATGCCTAAATCATTTAAGATTGTCTCCACAAAAAGCTGCTCTTGTAGTTAATTGCTGTGCAACGCTACATAACATCGCCTGTGGTCATGAAGAAGTAGTTGTAAGAGATGAACATTATGAACAAGATATAGACGATGAAGTTAAAGGTGAAGACGAACATGAGGTGTTACCAAATGTTCTACAACTATTAGATCGATTATTACATTTTTTTCGTTAATTTAACTAAAAAATATTGCATGTAAATAAATTTAATATTGCATTTAACTAAAACATATAGCAAATAAAGTAACAAATAAAAATTAATTAAATTATTAAAAAAGAGGCATAGTGTATTTTGATGGTTCTAGGCCTAATTCGTACTCTAGTTCAAGAGCCTTTAACCGCCGATTGTAGACTTCCAGACTTAGTAACTCCTTCTTCATTTTTTGGTAGTTGGAGTTAGGCTTAAAACACGTTGTCATTTTTTGCCTTTTTAATGAAGGCTTATTTCTTAATTCAGTACTCGCAGGAGTACTCTCAGTAGGTAACTCAT